>JAUCBJ010001848.1:0-94883 GCA_032718475.1 Nemertoderma westbladi | reverse complement strand
AATTATGTTAACACTCCCACATGTCAGGTTAGGACATAAATATCAGCCCAATTTAGATTCTTAACCTTGTCTAAAGTTACAGAAAGGCCATGCTAATAAAATAAACATATTTTAACTAACTTAGGTGCATATTTTGTAACTAATTGTATAATTAAAGGTGTTTGAAATCGCAACACTAAACTTGAATGCCGTCTCCATAGCAACAGGATCTAAAAATCAGACAAAAAAGATTGACATTATTTCGTAAATAAACTGATGTGAATATACTTATGACTATTATTACCGTACAAAGGTGTAAGGACCTAAGTCCATTATACATATAGATATACATACATACCATACCGGTCGGGCAGATATTATATAGATCATACACTCAGACTTCCGAGCTGATAGAATATACGTCCTGTGTTCATTATTACATACTGACACTTTCTCATGACACAGAGACATAAGATGGCGCAGTTGTGTCTATTAGCTTTGACCACCCTACATGGGCTTTGCTAATGACCTACGTAACTTACAATAACTGATAACACTGCAACATAAAAAACGGGGCTTTTAATATAAAAAACCCCATACAACAACGGCTACACCGCGGCGAATACTGGAATACCTGTCTGCCTGTACTGCTGTACTACTGAACCGTACTGCCGTACTGGATATACTAATCTGCTAATTGCTGTATTTGCGTTTATACTTTGATTATTGGCTGTGTTGCCACATACATTCAAGGTCAACATTGGGCAACATGTCTATCTCCCCGGAGGATACCTACAATCTGTCCGAGGAGATAATCAACAGCCTCGCCAGGGCAACTTTAATTGAACACTGCAACAACGCAGACGTGGAGTATGATTCGAAAACTGCCACGGTCGTACTACGCAAACGGTTAATTAAATCGCTGTCTCTGTCCGGAGATACGGACACAGACGATGCAACTACATCGGGTTCCACCCAGGGTTCTACCTACGACCTGGGCCGGTTACTCGCACAACTCGATGCACAAAGACGCGAGGACGAGGAACGCCGAGAAGAACGTTTTATGCGATTCATGGAACAACAGTCGGCAACCCGGGACCAGCAAACCATTTCAACACCGCCTCGATTACATGATCGTGATACCGGTACCGGTACCGCCGATAGTGGAAACACCGCTAGACTAACTGTGCGACCCCCTCAAATCCTGGACGTGGGGATCCGGTTTAAATCGTTTAAACGCTGGGAATCTGCGTGGTTAAATTACTCAAGGGTCACCAAACTCGACGAGAAACCCAGGGTTGACAAGATTGCTACACTGTTCTCATACTGCAGTCCGGATTTTCTAAACCGGATACAGTACACACTCGAAATCGACCAAGATACATCCTTGGAAATGCATGAAGTCTTGGGCGAGATCCGCACTTATCTACGCGCGGATCAAAACATTGCCGTCGATCGCTACGAACTCGTACGGCAGAAACAAGTCGATGGCCAGGAATTTGACGACTTTTACATTAAACTCTGTGAGATGGCAGACGACGCACAAATAGAGTCAATGTCCAAAGACGATTGGTTAACAACCCTTATTGTCTGCGGTATACGGGATGACGAAACTCGGGAAGAACTCTTCGGTAAACGACCATTATTTTCCCGAGCCGCTACTGTGGATTTCTGCCGTAACCGGGAGATGGCTGCTAGGGAAGGCCAGCGTCTGAAACATCGAGTAAACGCGGTTCAACATTCCACCACTTCACAACCAACCCAACAACAGGGACGTTATCCGCAAAAATCAAAAACTCGCTACAAACGCGATAAGGACAGTAAATCCCAACAACGTTCACAAACACCTTCTTCCAGTGCCCGTGACGCTGTCAAACGTTGTAAATCTCAGGGTAAATGTATTAATTGCGGTGGAAATTGGCCCCACACCACAGACCAACCATGCAAGGCGGCCGATAAAAAATGCAACCACTGCGGAAAACAGGGACATTTTGCGTCGAAATGTCTTGGTAAAACATATTCGAAACCTCCACAGTCCACCGGCGCTATTCTAATCGCCGACATACACGGATATACAGCTGCTCACTACAGACCCCTCGTCCCAATAGATCTTTTCTACAAAGGAGACTACATTGGGAATAAATCATGCATTGCCGATATGGGCGCGCAGGTTATAGCAGCGGATTTAACAGACCCAGACTACCCTCTAGAGGGCGCTCACTATCAGTGGTAGAACACACAGGGACTGGGTATACATATGCCCAGACATATCCAAGGGAGCAGTATACCTTTCATTATCGGCATGTAAAGGTTTGGGTATTGTCCACCCCGAATTCCCGAAACCACTACACCTAATTACCAAGTTCATTGACGGGATACAACACACACCCATCGACACCCAATGTACACCCGTCAACACCCAACGTGCACCGGTCGACACCCAATGTACACCCGTTGACACTGAACATGCACCCATTGGTACCCAACATGAACCCGTCAACACCCAACATGAACCTGTCGACACCCAACACGAACCCGTCGACACCCAACATGCCACTTCGGCAATCAACACCATATCCAATGATAACCAATCGATCGAGATCGAAAAACAGAAACTTCTCGATGAATACTCTGATGTTTTTGGGACCAGAGGTCAACTGCGGACCATGGTAGGTCCACCGATGACGATCGAGTTGGTGGATGATGCGAAACCATTCTGCCTCTACGCGCACCGTCCAATACCCCATCCGTTTCGGGAGAAAACTAAAAAAGAAATTGAGGATATGCTTCAAAAAGGCATAATAGAACGAACAGGCGACCGTGCTGTTGAATGGTGCCACCCAATTGTGGTTTGCCAAAAACCCAACCAACCTGGTGAAATTCGTATAACCGTTGATTTAACAAAACTCAACAGTCAAGTAAAGCGCACCATACACAACGCCCGTTCACCAGGCGATGTTGTATCTGGCCGTACACCAGGCACATGCCTTTTCTCGACCCTGGATGCCAAATCGGGTTATTGGCAGGTCGAACTCGACGAACAATCTCGAGACTATACAACGTTTATAACGCCATGGGGACGTTACCGTTTCTGCAGAGCACCCATGGGTTTTATTTCTGCAGGAGATAGTTACAACTACCGCGGCGATCTGGCCCTCGATGGTATACCCCAAATCCACAAGATTGTGGATGACATCCTCGTTGAAGACACCAACATCGATGAACACATCGATCGCGTCCGAACAATTCTCGACCGATGTCGACAGGCTGGAATTACACTCAACCCGGCCAAGTTTAATTTTGCTCAGACGCGAGTGAAATTCGCGGGTTATATCATCTCAAAGGATGGGACGGAGGCCGACCCCAACAAAGTGAAGGCCATCACCAACTTTCATAATCCACAAAACATAACTGATTTACGAAGTTTCATGGGTCTGGTAAATCAACTTGGATGTTTTTCTAGTGAGATCAGTACCTTCGCTACACCACTTCGAGATCTACTACGAACACGAAACGTTTTTATGTGGACGGCTAACCACGAGGAGGCCTTCAACAAAGTTAAACAGGCACTTGTTCAACCCCCAGTCCTCGCCACGTTTGATATCAACGCCGAAACGCGGCTCGAAACAGATGCCAGCCGTCTCAACGGTTTTGGATATGATCTACTGCAACGCCAAGACAACCAATGGAAACTTATTGCCTGTGGCAGTAGATTTATAACTGATACGGAAAGCCGCTATGCTACTATTGAGTTGGAGTGCATAGCTATTTACTATGGTATAAAGAGGTGCAGACTGTACCTTGCGGGCCTACCAACATTTACGGTAGTAACCGACCACCGGCCTTTGCTCACCATGTTCAATAATTACACCATAAACCAAATCGAAAACGCCAAAATCCAACGGATGAAGGCTGAACTTCAATCTCAATACCAGTTCCGGGTTGAATGGCAAAAAGGCAAACAGCACCGAATAGCAGACTGCCTTAGCCGCTCACCAGTCGATGACCCAGACGAACCCGATGACATCACTTTCACAATCAATGCATTAACCATTTCCGGGAACACGGAAAACGTGATGGAAAGCGACCCAATCATTCAGGATTTGCGTGATGCAGCGTTAGATGACACCGAGTACCAAGAATTGATCCAGGAGATCAAAACTGACTTTAGTGGTCTACATAACGCATCACCATACATTAAACTGTTCAAGTCCATACGCAATAACCTTTCGATATACAACGACATTGTATTATATGGGGACAGAATAGTTATTCCTAAAATCTATCAACAGGATACTTTAGACAGATTGCATGCATCCCACCAGGGGATGACACGAACCAAACAACGCGCAAGACAAACTGTCTACTGGCCTGGCATTACACGAGACATCGAACGCACCGTTTCGCAATGCCATTCTTGTCAGGAACTATTACCAAGCCTCCCCAAAGAGACACTGATGGCTGACAAAATGCCGACGCGGCCATTTCAGTTCGTCTCCTCCGATCTATTCCAAATTGGAGGCAAACACTTCCTGGTTTACTCAGACAGATTGTCTGGATACCCAGTCGTACACGAGTTTCGACACGACCCATCATCACAACAGGTTGCCTTCGTCACCCGAAAATGGTTCGTCGACCTGGGTGTCCCAACAAAATTCAAGTCTGATGGCGGCCCACAATTTTCTGCGGCTTCCTTCAAACAGTTCCTTAAACGCTGGGGAGTGGAGTGGTGTCCCAGTACTCCACACTTCCCATCAAGCAACGGCCATGCGGAGATAACGGTGAAAATCATAAAACGCCTACTCCAAAAAGTACCACACTGTGACACTGGCTCAACTGAGTTCCAGGAAGGTTTACTAGAACTCCGTAACACCCCACGCGCAGACGGCCGCTCACCTAACGAAATCGTCTTCGGTCGTCTACTACGATCACGCGTTCCTGCCCACCACACCCATTACGCCCAACAATGGCGCGATGAGTCGGACGCAGCCGACCACAGGGCAGGAGAACTTCGTCACAAAACCGAGGAGCTCTACAACCATGACGCACATGACCACCCAAAAATACGAATTGGATCTACTGTACGTATCCAAGATCCAAAAACGAAACGATGGAATCACGTTGGAACCGTCGTAGCTGTTGGGGAACGACGCGACTACCGAGTAAAATTACCCTCAGGTCGCACGTCGTGGAGAAACCGCCGTTTTCTCAGACTCTACCATGACCCCGACCGCAACCCTAACATCACTAACCCACCAACCGCAAACCCATCCAACCCTATAGCCAAAACACCAACGCTAAAGATGACCATAGCTGACACACTACCAGAACCACGTCGCAGTACACGCCGACATCAACCTATTGTACGTTTTGGTAGTACTACTACGTACCCCGTTCCATAACCGATCATGACTCCAGCGAACTCAGATCGCGGGGGAAAGGGGGATGATGTGAATATACTTATGACTATTATTACCGTACAAAGGTGTAAGGACCTAAGTCCATTATACATATAGATATACATACATACCATACCGGTCGGGCAGATATTATATAGATCATACACTCAGACTTCCGAGCTGATAGAATATACGTCCTGTGTTCATTATTACATACTGACACTTTCTCATGACACAGAGACATAAGATAAACTATATTGACTTTGTAGAAGATTTCAATCCATTATGACATGTTGTTTGCAGTTGCTATGCTTTAAATGAGAATTACGTGGTCCTTAGCAACTAGGTCGTTATTTCAAAATGCCCAAAGTCAAAAATTTTATAATCGCCATTTCCTCATTAAGTGGGACCTATAGAACTCAAAACATCAAAAAAATTGAATCCGTCCAAAAATTGTCGGTATACCATTGTGGCTGCCGGACTAAGAGCCCGTGCGAGCATTGAAATCCCACAATAAAAGTACTTGCAAATCTATGATAAACCGTGCGAATACTATTTTCAATACAATCAAATATTGAAGCAGTGTTGCCTTCATAGCTTGTTGAACTTGCGGGTGGGACATAAATACATTCTAAAACTAGATTTTTGTCAGTACCTAACACTGGCATTATTGGTATCTTTAACATACTAAAAAGTAATTGGATCACATACCATATACCAGAATAGGCCTATACCATTGATTCTTTTCAATCTTAATATAAATAAATTACTTTAAATTACAAATTATTAAAATAATAATTTTATTAAAATAAAAATAATAAATAATTATTAAATTACAGATTTCGATGAATGTCTTTATAAAAGCGGAAACAACTGTCATATGTTGGCTGTGTGCGCAAACACTGTTGGGAGTTTTACATGTCGGTGTTTTGCTAATTATTTTGGTGATGGAATTGATTGTGGTAAGTTACAGGATAATATATTATGGCAAATAGGTATTCAATTGAAGCGGCCATTCGCAATAGGGAATCAGTTAAGTACGAAAAATGTATTTTAAGAAAAACGAGATAATCATTATAACTTTTTATCTTTTTCATCTGTTTTTCATCTTAATCTTCCATAACTGGAAAGATATATAAATTTTCGTGTATGTGAAAATTGATTTCACGTATTTGCATGCTATTAACATCCATAAAGTTGCTATCAAAAAAAGATACTTCTTTCCGGAACTGACCTGAAATGTTTTTATTTACATTTTAATGAAGGATAATCCCTTTTGACATGAATATAAATGATGACTTTTTTGGAAAGATCAATATTTAACCACAAAAGCTTTTTGTTTGTAATGCGTTTCTAGATCCTGGGAATAATGGTATAAAATCGAAAAAAGTCAAAAAAATATTAGGAGTAAATTATAAATAATTTAAAAAGAACCAAATGCAAAAAAGTTGCCCAGCTTTAAAAAAAAACAGCAAATTTCAGGTTCATGCAACCTTGATAAGTTCTACATCGTATGTTTGGTAAAACTTATCAACTTATGCACACTTTATCAAATTCTATAATAATTATAAAAAGTGTTACAATTATCCACCCTACTGTGCTAAAACATTTCACTCGCGTTAAATATTTTACATATTCAGTTTTTATGCAATAATGTTACATTAGTCTGTATATGGTGTATTCTACGTATATTGATGTTCGTACTTTCTTTGTACCAAAGCGCCTAGAACATCGTGTATAGGCGCATTATATTTAACCCCCCCCCCCCCCCCCCGTTCAATAACATAAAACATAAATTTTAAAAAGCCTGGTCGAAATAGGGTTAATACATGGAGGCAAATCTTATGTGGAGAGTGACCCATAGCTGTAGTTTATATATTTTTGAAAAATTTTTTTATTATTACCAAGATTAATTATTAACGTTTCAAATGTAGATACACAGATATAAACAGACCACAAACTGTTTTGACCAGGATAAAACGGTGTCCGGACAATTGCGACCCGGACAATTGCTGCCCCCATACAATTGCGACCCATGATTTTATTCAATTTGCAGGATCGAAATTGTACGGGTAGCTAGCTAAATTTAAATTACCTCAGCTACATATTAAAATACTGACTACATTATTCGCAATGTTATATTCTGGAATGCTTTTTTTATTAATTTTACTTATTATTGTATAATAATTACAGTAGCTACATTTCATTACTATAGCTAGATTTAATTACAGTGGCTACATTTGAACAAAAGGATGCGGTTGGCTCTACATTATTTGTAATTAGATATTCTGGAACGCTTAGAATTAAAATTAATTGTTTTGGCACCTATGTATATTGTTAACATTGTTCATGCAATATTTTTTTACTAGCTATTGATATAATATATTTGAAATATAATAATAATAATAATAATAATAATAATATATAAATTTATATCGCGCCCTTTACGTAGTGGTCAAAGGCGCACATTACACATAAAATTAATAAAAACCAATCACTGTATGAACTGAATTAAAACAGTTAAAAACATAATTAAAAACAGAACTGAAGACATGAGTTCACTTGAGAAACGTGAGATTATAATTCATGTTAAAAAAATTTAACTATTATCATTGGAATTCCATTTTGAATAAATGAGTCTTTATTAGTTTCTTAAATATTTCTATCGAGGGAGATCGGGCGAATGTTGATGGGAAGCGAGTTCCAAATTGTTGGTGCAGCTACCGCGTAATCACTTTACCATAGCTTGCAAGATTGAATTTAGGAACGCTAAGAAGGTTCAGTTCAGCGGAATGTAGTTCACATTGTGGATGATAAGGCTGGACTAGGTCACAAAGATAAGATGGGCCGATGTTTTGAATACATTTATAGGTCATTAGCGCAATCTTGAAGTCGATCCGGAGTAGAATAGGTAGCCAATGTAGCTCTTTCAACACCGGTGTGGTCTAAATTAATGTGGTCCCTTTTGCCTGTTCCTGCTTACTACATTCCAAGGGAGACCATAATATAACGCGTTGTTGTAATCTAGTTTGCTAGAGATCAGTGCATGGATTAAAACTTCTAGAGTCTTTTTGTCGAAGCATCGTTTAAGTTTTGAGATATTACGTAGTTGAAAAAAGGCACTACGAACTGTCGATGATATATGTTTTTCAGAGTTCATGTAAGTATCAAAAATTGCACTGCTGAATGAGTCAGATTGACCTGCTTGTCACCTATATTGATATGTGTTGGCCTCGGCACAACTGCTGAAAACCTGGACTGGAGTAGAAGTACAGTACCTCAGTTTTATCGTTATTCATCTTCAACAGGTGGGTGGACATCCATTGTTTTATATCCTGTAGACATTCAGTAGTGACTGTAACAGCACTGGAAGTGTTTGACGGTTTGAAGGCGATATACAGCTGTGTATCATCAGCATATAAATGATAGCAGAGCCCATGGTTCTTGATAAAATTTCTGAGTGAGCGCATATATATGGTGAAAAGTAGAGGTCCAAGTACCGATCCCTGGGGTAGCCCAAAGTGTCATTTTAGAGTACGATTTACCAATCCGGACTGATTGCTGCCTTTCGGTGAGATAAGATCGAAACCAATATAAAACTCGACCTGTTACTCCAATATCATTATCCAATATGTCTAAAAGAATAGAGTGCTCGACTGTGTCGGAGTCAGCACTGAGATCTAACAGTATCAGAATAACTGCTGAGCCATCGTCGATATTCTTTAATACATCATTATTGACTCGTAAAAGCGCAGTTTCCGTGCTGTGCATCGATCTGTAACGCTCTGAAAAGGATCATTAAACTTATTAACTCACATGTGTTCAATTAGGGAGTTTGCTACAGCTTTTTCAATTAGCTTTGAAATAAACATTAGAAACAGGTTTTGGCAAGTTTGGCAAATTACAGTATTGTGTATTGCAGTTTTTGTAATAAGTTTCCGCAGTCAGGCAGTATAGCAGTATATATATACTTGCTGCGTTACTATTATTTTATCTAATCAGTACAGAAGTACTTTAATTTTTTTTTATATAATGTTGTGGGATATAATGGTATAGATATGATATAGATGATAATGATATAGATAATGGGATATAATGTTGTATAACTATTTATTTATGATCGGGTCGCAATTGTCCATGTCGAAATTTTCCTGGTCGCAATTGTCCTAACGACAGTTGTTCAGGAGAAGGTACTATTTACCACAAGACCTGAAACAGCCACATATATATTATCAAGTTAAAATATTTATAGGTAGTTGTATCACCAAGGTGAAATATTATAATTTAAATATGATAGAAGTAGGTGATTAGTTTTCAAATATTTGGTATTATTAATTTGATTGAGAATAGGTGGAAGAAAACTGGATATTGCGAACAAAATGTACCACATCACTACTGGTAGTGATTCATCAGTATATGGTTGTACAGCGAATTTAGCTGCTAATGGCAAAAAGAATGGCGAGGTTTGGAATCCACCAGATTGTGGATTCCATTCGGATTCGGCTCCTCCCAACTGGTGGTGGGTGGATCTTGACATTGAAAGAACGATTCATGGCATTATGATTTACAACAGAAGAGGACAGGAGCACAGAATAATTGGCGCGAAGGTAAATATTTGAATGTGAATGTACCTTTTGTGAGATTATAATAGGGCCTAAAACTAACCCTCTGATTAATGAGTATTACAGTAAGATACCCAATGATTTTTAATTGGGGACAAGCCACGTAAGTCCAGGTGAGCATTATCATAAGGATATGTTAGAAAAACTCGTCATCATCATTGTAATTGTTGTTGTCGTGGTCGTCATTGTCTAGACTTACATGTGTGCGAAGGTCCCATGAACGTGTACTGTTATTGTATTTCAATCAGTATCGCAAAAATTTTTGATCATTTCCAAAATGTTGGCTATAAATTTTGTATTGCCAAAAACTATCCAAATATCAAAATAGTGAAATATCAATACTTATTGCACGGTTATCAAGTTATTTTCCCGTATATTTTACCGAGGGCAGGAATAACCCGAGGGCGTAGCCCGAGGGTTTCCTGCCCGAGGGTAAAATATTAGGGAAAATAACTTGATAATCGGGCAATAAATGTGTTATTCCACATTATTAACAATTCTAAAAGGGTTTTGTTTGGGGGCAAGTGAAGTAAATGGGGCTTGGTATTTTGGGGGGATTAAATATATATCAATATATATTAAATCATTAAATTGTATTTGTGCATTCAGAATGATTAAATAATGCATAACTAAATACAGTATAAGTTCATACTGGTGCATGCGGGACCATTTATAGTAAACATATTAATATCAAGGGAATTAATTGTGTAGTGGTTTAACCGTTTAATTATAGCGGAGCCTTGAATTCGGGTCTCCGACTCCAGATGACGTGGGTTCGAGTCCGGGAATGTGGCCAGGGAAATTTGCATTCCGGTTTCGCATAAATATCCGTTAGGCCTATATATAAAGACTGTTTCCGTGTTACATTACCATAATCAATAGTTTACTGTAGTTAAAAAAACAAGTTTTATTTTTATTTTTTTTTTAAACTACACCCCTCTTCGGGGTAATAAAACTTTTATTTCTCAATAAAATTTAATTAAAACCGGTCCAAACTAGAAATATATACATATGAATGATAATAATATGCTAGAGAACAATGTGAGTTATGGTTTATGTACTGTATTTGTATTTATGGTACTTTTGTGGTTAGTGGCCCAATGAGGACAACGATGGACATGGTTTGCATTTGATTGCATGGTATCGATCTTGTGAGCTTTTGTGGCAGTATTTGCAGCAGCATTCAGGAGACAGTTGGTGGAATATAGTTTGGTTTGTACATATCTTGTGGTGGAATCCATGCACCGTCGTTCTTGCTATTATGTGTCGGTTCCGTTGGCCGGCAAGACGCCACGTATGGGAGGTGAAACCAGGACTGTCAGAGTAGCATTGTGCGGTGAAGTTTTCTTCTCTCTCCCTTCGGTGTTGCATTATAGCTCCCATGTTTCGGATGAGAACATATTTGCGTGTTCCTTATAAAGTTCTTTGGCGAATGTTTCGCATCCGACCATTTTGTGCACCATTGTTGCGGATGAGTTCTTGTGGAGTGATAATAGCCTCTTTAGAAATGCCGTTTTGATTTTGTCAAGTTCGATCAGGTTCCGTAGGGTGAAGAATACGCCTATCTCTAGAAATGCATAAGTAACTGCTATGGTTTTATTTTCATGTTAAATATTGCTATTCCAGTCTTTACAGATATCATGGGTAGATGTTGCAGGCATCCAATTACACCAAATGCTTTGCGTTTCTTGACATCTAGGGCTTTGTGAAGCATAAAGTTGGTTGTAATATTACTCCAAGATACTTGTATTGGTTACATATCTCTACACTTTCGCCACCGTAAGTGAAACAATCTGTCTTTGCTAGTCTGCCCCCGCGACGAAATTTTATTACCAACAAGTTTTATTTAAAGCCAGCTTTATTATTATTATTCAAATAAAATATCAATATTCATTTCCATACTGCGCGTCCAACTTACGTATTAAACATAAAGACAGAACAGAGCACGAAATATGTACAGTACGGTCTACCTAGCCTGCTGTACAGACTTGTATCGCTATTCGCTACCAGTCCACAGCTTCAGAGCTTCGCAGCTTTATCCCTCAGGCAGTCGGACAGCAATTAAGTGATGAAAAAACAAAACCACACACATGTACCGGTCCTGGAATCCGTACCGGTACTAAGCCTATAACATGCCAAGCAGCTTGGTCAGCCCAATACTGCCTGGCTCTGGCTACAGGCTGGGTAACGTACTTGTCTCGTACTTTCAATTTCGGACAATGGATAATGATACAAAAATGTGTTGTGGTACCGGTAGGTTCTGACAATCTGATTTGCTAATAGAGCTAGGCCGGGGATAATAGGCAGTTGCATAGCAACGCGGGAATATCACTGATATTTTCCCGTGGGCAAAAAGTGATATTTTTTAGGTAGCCCACTATATTATAAATGATATTTAACCCGCTCATTAATGGGGAATAACACCATATATTAAATTCCTGTTTTATTTGTAAATATTTAATTATATTTAAATAAAGGTTGATAATTAACCCGCATTAATTTGTTAACCAAAATTAATATTAATTAATTAATTATAGGTATTGGTTATAAATAATGTCAATGATGACGCTTATTTACGTGCGCTTGGTAGTAACATTGATCAGCTATGTGACACAATATCATCCTCGGATCTTGTCATCAGTGTACCATGTCAAGGATTGAGTGGAAGATATCCCATTATCTTTCATGGAGTAAATATCATCAACATAGAGGAGGTGGAAGTCTTTGTACCGAATTAGGTAAGTTTATTCAGAAAATGTTCTGAAAATTACTAAGCAGTTCCTCACTATTCCAATGGATTAATTATATTATTATAAACGACTGCGAATGATCATGGGAGAAAAATGTAACATAATGTAAGAGTGATTTTTATTTCATTTACTGTATTTGAGCAGTATTTTACATAAGTTAGGCCTCTCTAGTTAGGGTTGCAAACATAGCTAAAATGTCATCTAGAATCTGGAGTTTTCTCCAGGTTATATAATCGCGCACCGTACAGGTAGCAAAACAGCGATTAAATTACGGCTAAATAAAGTTAATAATTCATAAGGACGCCAACAATGCGTTGATACTTTATTGTTACTGTGGAATTATTTCACATAGATAGCATTTTGTACATAAGTAAAAAATTCAAAATTTTCGATATATTTGCCTTGTTTCTATGATTTATTTAAAAACTGTATATTTGCAATATCTAACATATGTTGACACACTTACATCGACTGGTCCAATAGCCCAGTAGGTTAACGCGTAAGTTGTGCATATATTAGGTGACGACTTCAAATCTCACTCAGTAAAAATTGTATTTCGTGTTTTTTATAATTTCAAATGTACCTCCTATATGTATTAAAGTTGTTTGACCAATGATGTGCTTACAATTAACATAACTGATTAGCTGGACCAATGGTGTGTGCTAAATTATTTATTGGACCAATAGGTGTTGTCGCGTTTCGGCAACTGATAGTAGCGTTAGAGACACGTTTCGGCAACTCATAGTCGCGTTTCGGCAACATGGTAACAAGGTTGCGTTTCGGCAACTGAGTGATGCATTTCGGCAACTCATAGTTGCATTTCGGTAACTCATAGTTGCATTTCGGCTACTGTTAAAAGGGGTGTGCTTAGGCATTCTGATGATGCGTTTAGGCAACTCGTAAACAAAGGCCAACTGGATACTGTATAGAATCTAGGCCTACAATATAGATTATTACCTTTGCCTAATTACGTTTCCCATTATTCAATTTCATTCTGCATTAGTTTACCCAGGCCTACTCCAACACTAATGACTATTACCAGAGGCCTACACAAAACCAACACTAAATGAATTATAATTATTATTGTTATTATTACTGATCCATAAAATCAAATTTAGGGCTACTACACATGTCGTGGAAGTCTATATCCACTTGTAAGCGTAATATTGTACCAGTCAGCCTGAGTGAGCAAAATATTAAAAAAATATATTAAAAAAATCACCAATTCAACAAAATTGTAGTTACGTATCGCAATATTAATTATATCCATTATATCTAATTATACCCATAAATGATAAAATCGTAAGTATCCCGCACCTTACATTGAAATGTCCCACACTTTACATGTCTTTGCTGAACTTAAACTTCTCCCCTGTTTCATTGAAGTTACCTACCATCTTATTAAAGGCTAATATATTTTCCCTATTTATCTAGGAACATCACGGAATAGAAGATTTCCCACTAATTTTACTCAATTCGCTGAACTTTAGCAATGAAGTTGACAGTTGAGAATTTCACTTTCGTACGCGTCCCGCACTTTAAAATTTTTTGAAGCAATAATTCTGAGACATAAACTGCTGCGGGTTTTCTACTATTACTAATACTTTTTTTTTACTGAACCGATAATTGGTTTTTCTAAGAAACACAAGCAATATATTATTTTAGATCATTTTCTTGATGTACAATAATAAAGAATGCACAAAAAGTCGTACGAATGTCCCGCACTTTACATGGAATAAGCCTATTGCTCTGAAAGTACTGGCTTCTGATTGGTAAAATGAGAATTTGATGTGAGGGAAGTGGTGAAGGGGTCTCATTGTTGCGCTATGGGAGGAGACTTATACTGGGGAGCACACTTCTTATACTATGATTGTATTGATCATGATTGTGATTGTGTTTTAGATGATGTGGGTGAAGAAGAAGAGGTGGAAGAAGGAGAGGTGGAAGATGGTGAGGCAGTTGGAGTTGGGTAGGTGCGGAGGACATTGTAAGATTATCTAGATTTCGCCAAAAATGGATCTAGCTAATTGGTGTCTGAGGTCCACCAATAATTTCGTTTAAAAAAATTAACCATAACAATATTATAGTTAATGATTAATCAATAATTAATTAACTGTAAGTTTTATTATCTCTAAAGGCCCGTTTCCACGCTTTTTTTTAGATTTACTTCAAGCTTTTTTTAGATAAAACAATTTCTAGAAATTCAGTGCTTCAAGATGAATCTGAGAATTTCGGAATGTTAAAACCTAAACTATAGAATAAAGCTCCAAAAAAATCTTATAAAAATGCTTGGAAAAAAGCTCAAAAAAAAGTTTGAAAATAGAATGAAAAACAGCCAGGTGGAATTTTGAAAATATTACAATTGTAGGTATAATTTAGTGTTGGAATGACATGAATGTTCTAGAAATTAAATTTAATCTCGAATTTTAAACACAAACTGGTACTGGAAATAAGGAAAATATGGATACAGACTTGACGAGAATGATAGTGACTTTTGTAAATATTCATTTACGTCTCGGATTTCGATGTACAGCGGTAGCCAATGATACACCACTTACTTGCTCCTAAAGCAGCTAGAGAATAGCTCAACACAGTGATGTTAATAATTTGAGACACTTCTTAGTGCGCATAATTATATTTTTGGGATTAAATTACTTTCAATAAGTAGGATAGCTACTAACCATCTCACTTGAAAACAACAACTAAAAATGAAACCAATGATCTAATTCTAGAACATTCATATTATATCTACATATTAACTAAAAAACGTTAGAAAAGGCAAAACAAGCTTGAAAAAAGCTTACAAGGAAGCATGAAGAAAACTACAAAGAAGCTTAAAAAAAAGCTCAATAAAAGCTAAAAATATCTCAGAATACCGCACATGAAAAAAGTACCGCGGAAACGTGCCTTAAACCAGCGATCATGAATTTAACTGCTACCTTGAATTCTGTTTAATCATTTAGATGACCATGAGATGAAATTTTATTGATTTTTACAAAACAATATTGGTATATTTTTCACAATAATTTTTCGATACTCTGCTGCTAGCTGTTGTACTAGCCTAACTGCCTACCTAATTGAAGCGGTGACTTCAAAAATGTTCTTTGAAAAAAGTTCTACTTATTTTCCCATGTAATAATACTAATTTATTACATGGGAAAAAAAGTAGAACTTTTTTCACTATTCTCGAGGAATTTTTTTTACCGAGCGCCAGCGAGGTTAATAATCTACGTCTATTTCCCATCTAATACGTAATTTTATTATTAAATTGGTACTTTTTTGTTGCTTAATTCTTTAATAAAACGTAGTACTACTAGGTCGAGCAAACTCGGACAGTGGAAATGAGATCCTTCCAGGATTCCCGATTCTCCATAGTTGTCGCAATTTCGTTTCTCCCAAGTTCAGTATCCCTTTCAAGTTGATCTATGTTATGGCCGGTCGTCCACGACTAAGCTTTCCATGAGTTGGTTGCCAGAGAAGTAGATCTGGTATGACCTCGTCTTTACTTCACCAGAGCAGTGCCCACTGAATCTTAATCTGCGTTCACGGAGGGAGGTTGATACAGGTGGTATTGTACCATAATACTCGGCGTTTGTCATGTTTTGTCTCCAGCTGATATTTAGGGCTGCCCTTAGTAGTCTTGTGTAGCAACCATCAATTTGTTGTTCAAGTGATTTAGTCAGTGTCCAGGTCTCACCCCCGTATAAAAATACACTTTCCACTGTGGCTCGAAAGAACTTTGTCTTCAGGTGCCTGGAGAGATCTGATTTCCAGATGGTATCCATTTTTGATAGAGCTACCCAAGCCTTGTGGCTGTGAAAGCGAAAAGGTACCTTAAGGTGAAAATGTCGTTTTGAGAAAATCGCACTTAAAGAAAAAATAAATGTTCAAGTCAAATTTTCAATTTTTTTTATTTTCAATGTGATATATGCAATTTTTAATGAGGAATCCAAATCTGTTATCGGTATGTTAACAGCTAGCTTAGTTTTGGAAATAATCAGCTTTGATTGAGGGTAGTCAGAAGTTTTGAAATATATAGCTCATTCCCGATAGATATTATGTTGTTCTACTGTATGTAGATTTACTCTTAGAAATTAATTTGTAAGCCTTATTATTCCAATAGAAAACTATCTTCGAGTTTGTCAATATGTTTGCATGTCAATCGGTCTGTCTGTCTGTCAGTTTGTCTGTTTGTCTGTCAAGTCTTGTCGGTCATTTTAGAAATTTTTTAGATCTTGGCTCAAAAATTATAATTTTGATAGAATAAGGGTTTTCGAGGTCGTTAAACACGATAAAACTTCTTAAAAAGATTTTCTGGTAATGCAACCATCATTTTTGGTGCTATTTTTAACCCCCAGGACGAAAAGTACAAGTAAAAAAATGTCAAATTAACAAATTTTTCACGTGCTGCTCGAAGTCCCAGACTTGATAACTAGCTACCTTTGCTCTTCACGTGCTGCTCAAAATCCCAGAATAGATAACTAGCTAACTTTTTTGTTCACGTGCTGCTCGAAGTGCTAAACAATTTAAAAACACGGCATAGTTGTGCACGTGCAGCTCGAAGTCCCAAACTAGATAACCATAATTACCTTAGTTGTTCATGTGCTGCTCGAAGTATCAAACTAGATAACTAGCTAGCTTTGTTATTCAAGTGCTGCTCGAAGTCCTAAACTCGATAAAAACATAGCATAGTTGTGCACGTGCTAGATAACTAGATACTTTTGTTGTTCACGTGCTGCTCGAAGTCCCAGACTAGATAGCTAGCTCCCTTAGTTGTTCACGTACTGCTCGAAGTGTCCACTAGATAACTAGCTACCTTAGTTGTTCGCCTGCTCCTCGAAGTCTCAAACTAGATAAAACCCAGCCTAGTTGATCACGTGCTGCTCGAAGTCCCAGACTAGAAAAAAAGCCAGCATAGTTGTTCATTAGTTTGCTAATGCACATTCCTATTACACATTTTGTCCCTCAAGCCTCAACATCACAACACAACCCCCTCCCCATTCCAATTTAGCAAACTCACTTTCAAGATATTTTGTAAGCAATCCCTACTACTATTAATATTAAACCCTCATAAACCCGTATAACGCAAGAAACAAGGTGACACAATCAATTGATATATTTGATGCTTTTCAAAATTTGGTGCTAGCACCACATTTTGCACCCACATCCGAAAAATATAAGTTTAAGATGTCTAGTTCGATAATTATATTTTCCATTGAATTCAGAACAGCCATAAACCTCTAAAACGCAAGAAATATATTGTCACAAGCAATTCTATCTATTGAATGGATTTTCAAAATTTCGTGCTAGCACCAAAATTTGCACACAGCACCGAAAAATACAAGTTTGATACGCTTGGTGCAACTCGTATATATTTCATCGAATCCAGAAACCCAAAAAATCCAAATTGCGTAAAAAACAAGTTTCAAACGATCAATTTACAAAATTGACTTATTTCAAAATTTGGTGCTGGCACCAAAATTTGGCACCCACCGAAAAAAACAAGTTTGAAATTTCTAAATCAATTTATATGAATTCCATCAAATTTCTAACACCAAAAAACCGGTGTAAATCAAAAATAGAGATGTTACAATTCATATTTAATTAAATGTAATTTTCAAAAAACGTGTCAAAAAAAGTGCCAAAAGTAGGGTTAAAAAATGGTGCTATAACTCGAAAAGTACCCAATATTTTTGAAAACGGTTTTCACTACTTGAAAGACAATATATTTTTAGGAAAAGTCATAAAATTTCAGAATTATAATAAAAAAACCACGGGGGGTCATATTGACCCCCCCCCCCCCCCCCCGGGTTTAATAGGGTTAAGGTACCTTTTCTCTTTCACTGCCACCTTTGCTTTCCAAACTTCTATGTCCTTTTTGCTACTCTCTATCCATGATCCAAGGTACTAGAAGTCATCGACCTTCCTTAGTTGATTATTATCAATTGTTGTCAAGTTTCCATCAGCATTAAAGGTCATGAATTCGGTCTTGGTAGCATTTATATGCAATCCAACCTCCTTAGCAGCCCTCTCCACTTTATTTAGTAGAAGCTGTGCATCTGCTAGCGTATTAGAGAGCAGGGCGATGTCATCCGCAAAGTCGGTGTCTGTGACTAGTTGCCGGATATCTACTACTTCTGCGTTATTGAAGTGTGAATCCCAGATCTTCACCCTTTGTGGCCGTTCTCATTGCGTAATCCAGCACAATTACAAATAGTAATGGTGCTAATGTGTCACCTTGCAGTACGCCAGCCAGGATTGAGAAAAGTTTCACCATCTGGTGAGAGTAACTGCGCTTCTTTGTCACAATATAACAATCCAATGCCAGCAACAATTACTTCTGGTATTCCATAAGCTCTTAGGATTTCAAGCATTTTACCTCTATGGATGGAGTCGAATGCCTTCTTGAAGTCCACAAAAGTCATGACTGCGGGGAGATTGTTTGACTTAATTCCTTCAATCAGTCTCCGTAGTGCAAGTATCTGAGCTATTGTTGATCTACTTGTTCGAAATCCGTTTTGGCTCTTACGCAGTAGCAGTAGCTTCTCATGTGAGGCCTAATCCTATATAGAATCATTTTATTGTATATTTTGGCAGCTACCACAAACAGACATATCCGACGATAGTTTGTTGGTAAGCCGAGGTCTCCTTTCTGGGGAGAGGCTTTAGTTGACCTTTAGTCCAAATTGGTGGTGGCTTTTCCCCTTTTAACATCCGGTTGCAAACATTGGATAATGGTCTGTTTAGCACTCCGGTTTTCTATACCTCCGCTGGGATTTCATCTAATCCACTCGCTTTATTATTGGACATGCTTTTAATGCTTCTTTGGAGTTCGGCAGGTGTGAAGTCCCCTGTTTCTATAGGTAGTGTCTTGTAATATATTTTCCTTGTAGGGCTGACCTCGATGTTTGGTGGATGCCCAAGCAAGTTGCTGAAGTGATTTTTCCACTTTCCAACACGTTCTTCAGGACTATCGGCTTTGAGTCGCCCCTTTGCACAACTTTTCCGACCAGATACCTCATTTACAGTTTGCCAGGTAAGTCTTGATTGATGCTGTATGTGAGCAGTTGTAATTGCTTCAATTGTATCCTGTATGTACTTTTCCTGGCTGATGTTGTAGGCCAATTTAAGATCGTCCTTAGCTTTCTAACCTTGTTAATGTTTTCGGTTGTTGGTTGTTCGGTTTTAACTTTGTAGGCTATCTTAAGATCTTCTCTCTTACAAGTAACCTCAGAGTTTTGCCAGCTTCTTAGCTGATTCCTTGTTGTGGGCTGTTATTATATTCTGGTATATTGAATTGGTGGATTGGTCTTCATCCATTGACTGAAGTGCTTCAAAGCGGTTTTGAACTTCTACTGTATAAGCATCCTTTACAGCATTGTCAGTTCTGAGTTTCTCCCAGTCATATTTGATTTGCTTGCTTGTCCTGGGTTTGCTGGCTCTCAAACTGAGTCTGATCTCTGCAGTCACAATTCTGTGGTCCGAACCAATTAGGTTGAACGAGCTGTATGCCTCGCAGTTGATCATGCTGTTTCTCCACTTTTTGTTTATAAGGATGTAATCCAGTTGTGCTTTGGTTCCATTAGGGTATTGAAAGGTCCGTAGCTTCCCCTTACTCTTTTCGAATGTGTTGTTTGTTGGTATCAATTCACATTCTTCCATTAGGTCTAAAAGTAAGTACCCATTTCTGTTAGAACTGGTGTTATAGTTGTAACCCTTGATGTCTTATGGGCCAATTTGCGCATTCAGGTCACCAGCAATGACTTTAACATTGTGTTTCGGAATGTCCCTTATAAGTCCAGTCAGTTCTTCATAAAAAATTGACTGCTTGTTCTGGCTCTGATGCATTGGTTGGACTGTAGCAACATATAACTGTTTCCTTGGGAATTCCATCAAATGTTGCTATCATAACCCTGGAATTTATAGATTCGATGTTGTTTAGGGTCTTAAGTGCAATTAGGCTTAGCAGAATTCCTACTCCACCAATTGATGCATTGGCCAAGTTTCTTACGGCTGAGCTTGTTACTAACGTCCATCCATTTCCAATGTCATTGTACTTCATGGCAGTGTCTTCATGACAAATCCGATGTTCTTGGATGCAGGATGATGTCGATGTTATATTCCCCATTGTCAGAGCGACCATGTCACCCTGTTTGGTATGTGCTTTCAGCGTGCGTGCGTTCATTGTAGCAATCTTTAGTGTCTTTTTACATTTCAACAGGTTGGTTCTTCTTTCTTCTCTGTCTTCTGTTCCAGTAGCCAATTTATCGACCCCAGCCTGGTGTACCACTGAGGGACGCGGTCCTTGTTGACCCGGGCGACGACCGAGCCGGTATTTCTCCCGGAGGGTTCTCATACTCATATCTTTCAGTTGCGGGAGTAAACCGCTTGTTTACAAAACGTACAGAGATATATAGTCAGGTCGCTTAACCTCAAAAATAAGGCTGATGTGGACGTTCTGGACAAATTTCCCATAATTGGCATAGGTGTAGGTAATTACCATACCTTTCATTATTTAAGGGGAACCAACTTTGCAACATGATTTATCGGTCCCATATTACCATGAAAACAGGAGGTCATTTACAAAAGTCCACTTTCCAATAAAGCTACAGTCTTCTAACCTTGACCTACCCCCCATATATCAGCATCAGAGATTAAATTGACGTCATTTGTAAAACCCGGTTGCCATGGCAACTCTTTCGAAAACGAGTTTAAAACGCTGATTTTCAGTAAATATCCGAAAATTATACAACCGTTGTCCTCATTTGGAAAAATCATCTAACATTATAAATATATTATCCCTGAGACCCTCTTGATTTCTAGTAGTGGACCAATTTAAATGGACATGTGGTAGTCCTGTAACCATGGTCAGAAGTCGCTAAATATATTCTGCCAAATTTAATATAGTTCCGAACTATCTAAAAAAAATCAATTTTGGATCTAGTGTCTTAACTGACATGTACCAAATTTTTTACAAGTTTTTACAATTTTTTACAAGCTTTGAGATAGTTATCGTAATATACATGTTGCCAAGTCCAGACAATTACTTTCCGACCATTCAAGGTTGTCTCTGTTGCCATGGTAACCGATAACATTTGGAATGTTGACAAAATATTGAAAAAATACATGTTCAGTATACTTCAACATTGATCATATGCACTCCACATATCTTAGTTCCTCATTACACAGTAGAGGTCTATGACCACAAGAACAGTCAATATAGTTCCCATAGCAACGGGTATGTTTCATTATTTATGCTCTTCCGCTTTCTAATTTTTTCATATTTAGAATGTAATAATTTTCTGGATTTGAAAAATGTATAACTGGGGTCTATCTGGGGTCTGGGGGCTATTTCTTAAATGTAATTAATTACTCATGACCATAGCAATGGGAGATTTTCCACTTATACACTAATTGCTAGGTTGAATTTCTCAAAATTTTGTGAAATATGAACACTGAAGTATATAGAAACATATTATGGATAAAAATTTCAAAATTAATTTATGTTTACTTATTTATATACTTGCATGCAACCATGGAATGCTATATAGAGACATATTTCAATTATAACAATTTAAGTTGGCTGGTTGAGGAACCCGTACACCTGTACACTGTACTGCTGTACAGTATAAATCAAAAGACATAAGTACTGAAATAGGCAAATGCACTACCGGTAGCGGTAAGGAAGGACTACTATCAGTAAATTCAATTTTACATTGTTGAGACTGAGAGAGTCAGGCATATATGCACACTGATCTGAATTAAAAATAAATATTCCCGGGGTTGAAAACGTTTGGACTGAAATTCAACAAAGTAAAAGCAGGCTAACTCAAAAAAACAATTAATTCGCTAATTGTCGGCTGTATCCTGGAATGCTATATAGAGACGGAACCACATTAGTGTGCTACCCCTGAGACCACCCAGATTTTTTGCTTTTGACGTAGACATGAGTAAGTAAATGTTGATTTATGAAATAAAAAATAAGGGTCATCCTACTCGTTCAAGAGATATTCACGTTTCCATGGCAACCACCTAATTTTTTTTGGTCGAAATACTGCTGTTTAAACATTGCTTATTATTGTCAAACATTAGTTTCAAATAAATATATTCTTATTTTACACGTGGTAACCATGGAAACGGCGATTAGTTACTAATCTATTTAATTAATAAAGAATAAATGCACATAACAACCCCGGGACAAGTGTTAAAACATAAATAACTATATTGTGCATTGGCTCTCAATTTTTCACCATTATGGATCCATGTTACCATAGCAACGGGTTGAAATTGTTGATTTTCTTACATAGAAGCATTTGTTTTTTCGGACAATATCCTGATGTTTAAGCAATGATTGTTCTCAACAATCATTTGTAATTGTCAAACAATAGTTTCAATAAATATAATTATTATTCTACACTCACTTGGTTACCATGAAAACGGCGATTAATGATTATTCTAAATAAATAATCAAATAATATAGGCACCTACAGTAATATCACATGTGTTACCTGGACAGCTAACATTAATGTTCCAGAATAGAATACACACAGCGCAGCACAATTTAGTAATAACAGTAATAGCAAACGGCCAACATAACTTGTGTACCGGTACCAAAGTTTTATTATTTGAATTACCGTATGTATTTTATGTGTGTTATAGGATTTTAATACAATAAAATAGATGGACACAATATTATGATAGCTATAATATTGTTATTTTGTGGGTTATTTTACTATGTTATGGGTACCCACTTTTTGTCTAACTTTTTTCATATGAAAAGGGCCTTTTTTAGTTCTAGAACAAATATTTGACAAAATTAAAAATTTTTTTTTTTCTGTCAAAAACGCTCCGTTGCTAAAATATGTTCCAGGTTGCTATGGTAAATTCGTCGTTGCTATGTAAAACTTACCGTTGCTAGGCAAAACCCGCCGTTGCTATGGAAAGTCTTATACTGATGCAGGAAACTTGTTTTTGCTTAGAATACCTTGAAAAACTTTACGGTTGCTATGGAAAACCTATGTTGCTATGCAAGTATAGTAAGTAAACATAAATTAATTTTTAAATTTTTGTCCATACTATTTTTCTATATACTTCAGTGTTTATATTTCACAAAATTTTGAGAAATTCAACCTAGCAATTAGTGTAAAAGAGGGAAATCTCCCGTTGCTATGGTTATGAGTACTTATTTACATTTAAAAAATAGCTATGATAGACCCCAGATATATATTTTTCAAATCAAGAAAATTATTACCTTCTAAATATGAAAAAATATGAAAGCGGAAGTGCATAAACAATGAAACATACCCGTTGCTATGGTAACTGTATTGACTGTGTCATGGAGCTCTACTGTGTAATGAGGAACTAAGATATGTGCATATGATCAAAGTTTAAGTAAACTAAACATGTTTTTTTCAATATTTTGTCCACATTCCAAATGTTATCAGTTACCATGGCAACAGATGCACACTTGATTGGTCGAAAAGTAATTGTCTGGACTCATGGCAACATGTAAGACACTAGATCCATGACCTACTATAACAGTAGTTATAGTAGGTCATGCTAGATCCAAAATTGAATTTTTTAGATAGTTTGGAATTATATTAAATTTGGCAGGAAATATTTAGTGACTTGTGACCATGGTTACAGGACTACCTCAGGTCCATTTAAATTGGTCCACTACTAGAAATCAAGAGGGTCTCAGGGATAATATATTTATAATGTTAGATGATTTTTCCAAATTGGGAACAATTATTAATCAATGGTTTTAAATTTTTCGGATATTTACTGAAAATCATCGTTTGAAACTCGTTTTTGAAACAGTTGCCATGGCAACCGGATTTTACAAATGACGTCAATTTAATCTCTGATGCTATATATGGGGGGTAGGTCAAGGTTAGAAGACTGTAGCTTTATTGGAAAGTGGACTTTTGTAAATGATCTCCGGTTGTCATGGTAATATGGGAACGATAAATAATGTTGCAAAGTTGGTTCCCTTTAAAAAATTGAAGGTAATGTACTGTAATTACCTACACCTATGCCAATTATGGGAAGTTTGTCTAGAACGTCCACGTTCGTTAACTTGCTATGCGACCTGACTACTAATAGTGGTACAAAATAAATTGAACTATAGGCCCTAGTATTATACTATATTGCTTCCATAGTTACTGCAATTCTAATTATTGTACTCTTCAACTCCTGATGCTGCCTTACTCAATGTTAAATAATTTAGTGTTCTCGAATATTTATTACGTAACTAGAGAGCCGCTTAAAAACATAAACCATTGGATATTGAGTTCCGTTTTGGAGAACGCCGCGCAGACACTAAATTTGCCATAACTTTTGAGTGCTTGCATGGATTTTACTCAAATTACGTGCAAACCATTTCTACGTCGCTGTTCTTTCAACACATCTAATAAAATTTAAAAAATTCCACCAAAAATATTTTATTTTACTTTCTTCGCCGGGAAGAAAAGTAAAATCAATGCAATCCTATGGGTTTACTTTTATTCCCTAGGGATAAAAAGTGAAACTTTTTTCCCGATTTTGGTCTAAATTCGAGCGAAAAGGTAACAAATTAAGAATAAATAATTATTGTGTTCAAACTAAAAGTGCTGGTTACTTATTTTTTTTATTTGTTGCCTACGAAAGAGGACTAAAACAGCTATTTATAGTAATCAGATCATTTTTAAATAGTTTCCAATTAAGTTTTCGCCCCTCAAAAGCTGTATTGAAAAACGATTAGCCGAAAATTGTAACTTTCAATTTTTTTGAAAATTGTTCACTACTTGAAATTTTTGTGCTGCAAAATAACCACCCCAGTACATTTTTTCAAAATTTTTTTTGATTGAATTCAAACTATTGACATTTACTTACAAAAAAAAATCAGACGTTTTCGTTGAAATTTCATATATTAGAGGGTAGGGTCAATATGACCCCCACCCCCCGGTATATTTGTACAACATTGTATAGCCCGGTACTACAGTATTATATGTAATAGGGTTTATATTAAACATCTTATCGTTTGTACACTTATCTAAATGATACGGCTTTCCCTTTTAATTAATTGTTTTTAATTGTCCGTTAATGTTGCAATGAATATATATCGGAATTACTTTTTGCTGTCTGTTTCTGTATTTGATGTGATTTATTAGGGCATATATTTTTTTCCCCTATGTTTTTGGATAGTTCTTTTTACAGAACACAAGCGAACACACAAGAACACACCCGAACACACTCCAAAAACTGCCGAACGCAGTCGTACATAGTCGAAAATAGAAAGAGCAGAAAAAAATAACACCGGTTATCAACTTTTAGATAAAATTAGCCAAGCGTTCCTTTTCTATAAGAAAATTCCCGAAATTATTGAATAAAATTGTCGCGAAATTAAATATTCATTTCTTATCAGGTAGGCCTATCATTTGTTGTGTACTGCTGTACTGTATAACAAACTATTTAGGGAAGCCTTCCGGGTCTATCAAATATATAGTAATAGCGGGTTAGCTAATAGGCCTGTTTGCCTGTGTACTGGAATAGCTTGGTCTGGAACTGATTACTGAGGAAAAGAATTTGGAAGTTAGGCCCGTTACCGTACGTACTGTGTACATGACAGCATGATGTACGGTACAACACTTCGGTACAACATACAGCATACGCGTACCTACCCTGGCAGGTACCGGTAGGGATCTCTGTCCCGGTGCTAACCACACTTAACTTAGGCCTACTACTATGTTAAATTGTTAGTTATCAGCTTAGGCTAGGCCTGAACTGATAAGAAATGAATATTTAATTTCGCGATAATTCAATTTTTTTTTATAGAAAAGCAACGCGTGGCTAATTTTATCTGATAGTTGGTACCCGGTCTTATTTTTTTGTGCTCTTTCTATTTTCGATTGTGTTCGATTATGTTCGGCAGTTTATGGAGTGTGTTCGTGTGTGTTTGTGTGTGTTCGCGTGTGTTCTGTAAAAAGATCTATCCTATGTTTATAACTTTTTTTGCCCTATGTTTTTACTTTTTTGCGCTATATTTTCAATTTTTTTGCCCAATATTTTTACTTTTTTTGCCCTATATTTTTTTCTAATACTTTTATGCCCTATATAAATACTATTCTACCATATATTTTTTGGACTAGGAAAACTACTATACTCGACTGTCAGATTGTTGCTAATTACTGTATTCCTGCATGGAATGCTATATAGAGATTATATAGCATTCCATGATTACTGTCAACAAAAAACTCAAATACACCCGTCTCTGTGAGAAATTAATACACAACAATAAGAAATTATCTATTATAATCCAAAATTCAAATGAACAATTAATACTGATAAGTTGGTATAAATTCACTAGGTACAGTACTGTATATTACTGTATTACTATTAAAATGAATAAAAAAACGTAATAATTAAGAAATTGATAGTAAGAATGTGTTGGCAAGCTGTATTTTTCGAGGTGTTTGTTATTATACATTTATTATAGGAAGGGATCTAGGGGTCTTAACCTCGAATGATAAGTTTATTTTACCGAAAATAACTTATCTTTTATTGGCGCAATTGTAGGACTAATCCCATCACATGCGTACTTTTTTAACCGGGTAGTGTACAAATTTAGGAATCGCGTAATTTTTCTTGAAATTAATATCTCATATCTCTCCAAACCACGTACGCGTTTCGACCTTACTGGGTCTCATCAGCGTGGTGTCGGATTCGAACCTGGGACCTCGAGGCGGAAGCCGAAACTACAACCACTAGGCCACAGGTTCTTGAGATATGGAGAATTAATTTCAAAGACAGCTGCCATTTTATTAGCCCCTGATTTTTGATTATTGATAGTAAGAATAGTAAGAAATTAAGAAATTGACCATACAGTATTTTAATTAAAGTACCAAAACAGTTGAATAAGTTAACTAGAAAGTTAATTACAAATACAGGTATTCAAATGAAAGAATTAATACTGATAAGTAGAAAGAAATCCATTACTGCACTAGGCCTATTGCAATTACAAATTAAACTAAAAAAACGACGTAATTACGAAATTTACCATATTAATGGCGATCGAAAATTCCGCAAATTTTCTTAGATTATAGCCTCATGACTTAGGATTAGGGTTACATGAAAGTTTTAATTAGGGTTTGGGCCTGACTAACTAACCCTAACCAGATAAATAAACCAATAAATCTAAGTTAAGTCTAAGTCTAATTTAAGTTATGTGCTGTACGGGGTTATGGTGCGTTAGGTCCTGGCGCTTTAGGTCCTGATGCTGAAAGCTTTAGGTCCGTGGCATTAGGTCCGGTAGCATTAGGTCCTCGTAGCGTTAGGTCCGTACCAATAGGCTGTTAGGTCAGTAGGTCCAGTCTGCCTCCAAAACCAGGCAGGTTAATAAAGGAGCAGGTTACAGAGGCGAGTTGAATGGAACCAAAACAATAAATGAGAGTTTGGAATATTTTAGAATCAGCGAATAGACACCCAGCCAGATATATGCTATACTGTAGCTATAGCTACAGTATGTCTATATAGCTATAGCTATATAGTAGCTATATAGGTTTAAAAGGTTTAAATGAGTTAGAATAGGCTATATTCCGGTTTAAATAGTTAAAAAATTCAAAATTTACATGGCAATATAATTATGATCATTAAACATTAAATTTTTAAAAGTAATTAAAAACAAATAAATAAGTAAACCAGATATTAAAAACGTTAATGCATTTCAAAATCTTCAGAACGTCTGGTTTTCAAAAATAATAAAGTAACATTATTGGAAACTCAATAAGGTTTATATAGTTTATGAGATCGACAGAATCTGGGCCCACTTTACAACAATTGGTTCTTAGTTCTATTGTTGGCTGTTCAAAGAAGGTTGGTATTTATCAATGAAATGTTGTTCGTAGCCTTCTAATAAGTTTTCATGTCGACAACAGAAGAATGGGACCACTTTAAATTGGTTTTCCCCGCAGTTGTGAAAGTGTTTGCTACACCTTAAATGTCTATAACGTTCATTGAGTATTTGGTTTCTGTGGAGATTAATTCGGTGTCTGAAGTCCATGGTCTGACCAATATAAGTTTCGGGACAGTTCTGACAATACATGACGTATACAACATTGGTGCTTCTGCAGGAAAGTTCGTGCTTAATTTTAAAAGTTTCCCCATTCTGCATAGAATTCAGATCCAGAATCCAGAATTCATTTTTATCCGCAACCGGAAACTTAACAATAACAATCATCAACCCAATCGTAGCCAACCTACAAAGAACCAACAAAATAGCATTGAAGTTTCAAATCAATTTGCATCACTTGATGATGACGTCCTTGAAATACCTACTAACCAAGAAGTGTCAAGCAACAAACCTAAGGGCGGATCTCGAGATATTTCAAAGCAAAGATATCAACCCCTGGAACGAGTACGCCAACCGCATAGTGATAACATCAGTAAAGGTCGAGATGTCTCTAATCAAAGACAACAGCAACAAGAGCGAGGACGCCAGCCACCCCAACCATACGGTCGAGATGTCACTTATACTAGAAAACAGCATCAAGAGCGAGGACGCCAACCACCCCAACCATATGGTCGAAATGTCTCTAATCAAAGACGACAGTACCAAGAGCGAGGACGCCAGCCACGCCGTGAGTATAACTATAACAGTAGAACAAACACCCGATCAGTAAGTCGGACGACATTGTTTCGTCAACAATCTAACGGGGGAAGACCAACAACATCAGGAAATGGATTTCGTTGGCCTGCACCACCTAATTCCAGAACGGACTCTAATTCGGGCCCTACACGCGCAAAACCAGCTACAAGCAATCAATGACTAGAATCGAATGACAATAATAGAGTTGATATTCTAAACTTGTCCAGCTATACTTTAAATCTGCTGAAAAATCTCTTCTTAAATTGGGGTTGAAATTTACACCAACTCCAAAAGCCAACTTAATTGAATCAAAAATTGACATTGACAATTTCGCCAAAAATCTCACCAAACGTGCCAATTATAGCCCCAATATAGAGAATAGCCCAAATGACAATGTTAAACCCTTGGTGACGAAGACAAAACCAGGATATATAAGTCGGGGACTCAGTAAGTCATTGGATCGGTTTTACGACATAATAAAAGAAACTAAACCAAGTAAACCCACAAAGAAAATTAGTAACATTTCAAAGGATGAACAAACTGCCTTAGAATCATTAAAAAACAATTCTGATATTAAGATATGTCAGGCCGATAAAGGTGGTGCGATAGTTCTGCTGGACACAAAAGATTATGATAAACTTGTTCAAAAGCATCTCAATGATGAAAAAGCTTATGAAAAAAATGCACAAAAACTACGATCGCATAACTAGTTCAAAGATAGGAAAATTTGCTGAGAACCATAAATCCAACGTCACTAAAGCCGAATATGAATATCTCAAATATCACAAACCGACATCCAGTTATATTTATGTGCCTCCCAAAGTTCACAAATCCAAAGTGATATGCAACAATATACAGACTAGTGTTGGTGGTTATCTAGAAATGCCTATACCAGAGGACTTGAGCTCAAGGCCCATCATAGCCAATGTTAATTCCCCCACCTCACGATTATCGGAACTACTTGAACACATTTTACAACCCATAGTTAGAGAAACTCACAATTACATTAAGGATACCCATCACTTTATCGAAAAACTACCTGAAAGAATTGGAAAAAACGATATGATGGTTAGTTTTGATGTGACGTCACTCTACACTTCAATTGAACATTCTGTCGGTCTCGAAGCAGTGTCAAATTGGGTGGACAGAAAACGAGAGTTACTTCCAGACCGCTTTACCAAAGAATTTATTATCGATGGCCTAGAAATTGTTCTGAAAAACAATTTTTTTACTTTTACTTCAACTGTAACAGGTGCTAAATCGTATCACCGTCAGAAGAAGGGCACCGCCATGGGTACCAAATGTGCAGTCCCCTATGCTAACCTAACACTTGCCGAATTAGAAGATAAAATTGAGAAAATCATAATGAATAAATACGGATCTCAGACAGCGGAATATTTTCGAGATAACTGGGGCCGTTTCCTGGATGATTGCTTCACTATATGGCCGCTAGATGGCATTATAACAATCGAAGAACTCAAAGATATCCTGAACTCAATTACTCCCTGTCTGAAATTCACAATCGAATACAGCTCAGATAAGTTACCGTTTCTAGATGTTTTAGTAATGAATACAAACGGTTTATTAACACTCGATATACAGTATATCACAAACCAACTGATGCTAGAAACTATGTTGATTATAGATCATCCCACAATAAGAATACTCTACGGAACATTCCATACTGTCTAGCCAGACGAATTGGAATGATTGTTGACGGCAAGGTGATAAGAGAAACCCGATTTTCAGAGCTAAAAGAAGACCTGAGAAAAAGACACTACCCAGTTGATCTGATTAATCGCGCGATTGTAGAGATTCGAAAAACGTCCTCAACTGAACTTCGATTCAAAAAGAAAAAGAACAGCCATGACATTGTCCCTTTCATTACTACATATAATCCAAATGTTATTATTCCGTTTCATAACATTATAAAACCGGCCTACAACTTACTATCTGTGGGGAATGGGAGAATCGGGAACAATTTGAAAAATAAAAGACTAATCTGTGCGTTTAGACAACCTCCTTCACTAAAAAGCATTTTGGGCCGCCAAAAGAAAGTGATTACACCTGGCATTACTAAGTGCAAACACTCACTTTGTGACATTTGCGACATTTTAGTCGAGGGAGATAGCCTGACTATGCAGAATGGGGAAACTTTTAAAATTAAGCACGAACTTTCCTGCAGAAGCACCAATGTTGTATACGTCATGTATTGTCAGAACTGTCCCGAAACTTATATTGGTCAGACCATGGACTTCAGACACCGAATTAATCTCCACAGAAACCAAATACTCAATGAACGTTATAGATATTTAAGGTGTAGCAAACACTTTCACAACTGCGGGGAAAACTGCAGATTCGCCTAGGACACCGGTACTACATTAGGTTGTACATTGGACCGTGTTACAGTTACTGTAGGCCTACATAAATAAACGGCAAATGAGAAAAAATATAGGGCATGATAAGTATATTTCATTTATTAGCAGTATCTACCAGTACCATTTTGCTTCTTCGATATCCGTTTGTAATATTTAATTGCGGTTTGAGATCAATTTGTCAATATTTAAATCTTACTCATTTATAATTTCTCAATTTATCATTTGTGTTCACAATCACACTTTCACAAACTGTTCTTTAATAGGAGGACATGAGGACTGCCATGAAACTGATCCAATGACGCTACGACCACTGCATTACTTCGCATATACATTACTTCGCATATACATTAATTTGCATATATACATTAATTTGCATATATATATTAATTTGCATTACGGAAAGTCGCGTTACGGCTAATTTTCAGAGAGCCCTAACGCGACTTTGAAAGTCGCGGTATAGCTACTCAAAAAGTCGCGTAACGGCTAATTGTCGGGTTACGGCTAATCTACGTATTGTCTTGGTTTTTACATAGGGCATCCTTATCAATATTATTATATGGTGTTTATGTACAGATGATAAAGGTTCGAAAAATGTAATGTAATAATGTTTTACAGCATGGGAGTTTCCAGGGTGGGGGGAGGGGTTAACTAAAAAAACTTAATTTATTAATTATTGTATTATTTTTGTTGTATTGAGTACCACAGTACACAGTACCATAAGTATATTGGTCGAAAGTATATCAGTATTTTGCCGAAATATTGCGCTTTGACTTTATCATTATAATAATCAAATCAAAAGTATCTAAAACTAAAGCTCTTGAAATAGCCAGTCATCGCGCCCGCGTATGGCATTTGGTGCGGTGGTGGGGTGGGTTGTAATGGTTCGGTCACGAAGGGGTGGTTCAGTGGTGGGTTGGGAAGAAATGGTTCGGCCGCGAAGGGGTGATTCTCTACACACCAACATGGACAGTCGAGATCACCACCCTCTCCCAATGCAACTGGACTTTCAACGGGGAATTGTGACTAAGAATACCATGGAATACAATATTATATTGAATGTGAGGTTGTCGAAGAACATACAGTATGAAAGATGGTAAAATCCCCCCCCCCCTCCCCCCTCCGAAACTCCCATGCTGTAAAACATTATTACATTACATTTTTCGGACCTCATCTGTACGTAAACACCATAGAATAATATTGATAATGATTTCCTATGTAAAACCAAGAAAGACAATAGATTAGCCGTAACGCGACAATTAGCCGTAACGCGACTTTTAGAGTAGCCGTACCGCGACTTTGAAAGTCGCGTTACGGCTAATCTCCCAAAAAATTAGCCGTAACGCGACGAAACCACAGTTCCGTCTCCATTTGTGAATTTATCAAATATATATGAATATATTTACGTGCTTGATAAATAAGTAAATATAATTTGTAATTATTGGTTACTTAAGCTTCTACTTCAATTCATTCATTCATTGTCTGCGATCGTCCGACACTGGAATTGCCCATATTTATTGTATTGAATTTTAGTGTGTTTTAGCATTGGTAGTAGGCCTAGGCCAAGTAGAGATTATCATTTTTGTATATTAATGTGTTCTAAATATATTCAAAATAATACTCGGTATAATTGTTTTATTGATTATCATTATATATTGTGTTATTTTTAATGATTTTGGTTTGAAGTTATTCTATAAGGCCCGTTTCCGCGCTGCTTCTTTTGAGCTTAATTTCGATCATTTTTAGTAAAAACAATTTCTAGAAATTCATCGCTTCAAGACGAATCTGATAATTTTGGAATAATAAAACCTAAAATATAGAATAAAGCTCAAAAAAACACTGGGTCAAATATCATAATTATATAATTCCAGAACATTAATATTTTAACACAGGTTACAGTAGCACGTTAACAAAAACGTTAACGTTAACCAAAATAATAAACTAAACACAATAGAACAGGTTACAGTTTTATTTTTGAGAGTAATCAAATGTTATTTGTGTCGAATTTCCCCTGGAGAGGGATGAATATTAATTGCGTCCACTCCCCACCCCCCCACCCCCTATCTGCAAAACAAGCTAGAGAAACAGCTCAAAAAAAAGCTCAGATTACCTCACATAAAAAAGCAGTGCGGAAATGGGCCTTTAAAGTAAGTCAATTAAATTTTAAATAAAAATGCGTTTATTCATTATTATATTCATTGTTTCTATAATATGAAATTATTAAAACAGGGAAATCACAATTAAATATTAACTCCAAACTTTAATCAAACAAACGACAATTAATCTATAAACCCCTCTAGCAATGCCTTACCTACTATCTAATATAGATCAATCCCTTCACCGTACACATAGCAAAGGTCAAACCGATTATCTGGGATACTTCCGGTATCTCAATAAAATACATTAAACATTTATATCACATATCCCCCTTACAAAATTCAACAACATCAAAAATATGAATCTAAATTAGAATCGCGCTAAATGGAGTCAATAATATTGAACTAAGTACATTTTCTTATATTCACAGTTCCATATTGATCTAGGCGAACAACCTGCGGAGATAATTTTGCTACAACTCGTTGAGGTGGGTGAAATTTGGGGCCAAACGTTGATCTTTGTGGTGGTGGGATAGGAGGAGCTAACGATTGCATGATGGATGGGTTTTCTTTAAGCATTGCTGGGTAAGTGGCTGGTGGGACATTATACCCATAGAGTGCGAAAAACGGCGAACACTCAATACCATCGTGAACATGGCGATTTATATTATAAACAGCTTCCGATAAGTTCGATTGCCAATCCCCAGACATGCATCGAATGCGATCTTTTAAAGTACGGTGTATTCTTTCAATAACTCCATTGCCTTGAGGATAGTACGGCGATGAATATGTATGATCAATTTCATAATTGCAAAAGGCAGTTTCCAGAATATTATTAAACAACGCAGAACGAAATTGGGAACCGTTGTCGGTGTGGATTCGTCGTGGAGGACCATGTCTAAATACCCATCCTTTCTGAAAAGCGTCTGCAGTTATTTGCGCTGTAACCATTTTCATTGGTACCGCTTCCAGGTAACGTGACGCCATATCTATCATCGACAAGATGTAACGAAATCCTAATCTTGTTGTTGGTAAGGGTCCAACAATGTCAATAGAGACAATCTCCCCAATAGCACAAGTTTTTAGGTTTGGTAGTTCTCCTTTTGGGGGATTTTTTGTGTACGACTTCTTTGTGCGACACTCTATACAATCATCTTGAATTGATCGTAGTGTGGATCTCATTTTTGGGAACCATAGGCCGTCATTTAAAATTGCCGCACGAGTTTTGTTTATAGAGTAATGTCCCGCATCATGGTATTGCCTTGCTACTATCTCGGAATCTTTGTCAGATAACGCCTTGAGAGCACAAACGGCGTTTGGTACGAATGGAGCGGCCTTTACATTTGGGAACGTTGAGTCTAATGGCAAGCGAGACAAAGTGTCTGCCACAACGTTTTCAACTCCACGTATATAGTTAATATTTAATTTAAAGTCCTGTATATAATCTAGCCATCGTCTTTGTCGTTGATTGTTTCCAGCTCTCTTGTCTATCAGTCCAATTAATGGTTTGTGGTCAGTGTAAACTGTTACTTCATTTCCCTTTAAGTACATTTCAAATTTTCTGATTGCCCAATGTAAACTAAAAAATTCTTTATCAGTAGTTGACCAGTTAAGTTCCGATCCGCGTAGGGTTCGACTTGCGAAATGCACTGGGACTTCTTCAGAATTAATTATTTGACTCAACACAGCTCCAACAGCCCTATCGCTTGCGTCGGTTCTGACTATGAAAGCTTGTGATAAATCGGGAATGTATAATGATACTGCTTCAGAGAATAAATTTTTTACTTTATCAAAGACTTCGGAATGTTCGGGTAACCATTTGAATTTATTTTTTGATTTTGTTGTCAACTCATATAAGGGAGCCGCGTATGTAGCTAATCTCTTAGCGAACCTTGAATAAAAGTTAATGAGTCCAAGAAATGACTGTAATTCCTTTCCATTGGTTGGCGTAGGAAATTCTTGTATACACTTTATTTTATCAGGATCAGGTTTGACTTGTCCATCTTGAATTATAAAACCCAAATACGATATCTCAGTTAGACCAAATGCGCATTTTGATGGTTTTAATTTAATTCCTTCATTTCGTAATCGTACGAAAATTTTCTGTAGGCTCTCTAGATGTTCTTCTTCAGTCTCAGTAGCGTTGATGATGTCGTCCTGGTAAGGAAACGTGTTGAGACCTCTTAATACAGTTTGCATGTCTCGTTGGAATTCTGGGGCCGCATTTTTCAATCCCATTGCTAACACATTGAATTGCCACTGTCTATGATCCGCTTGGAAAGCCGTCTTCGGTTTACTTTCCTCAGATAAGGGTACTTGCCAATAACCGGCCGTCATGTCTAACATCGAAAAAATTTTCTTTCCTTGAAGTCTATCTAAAAGTTCATCTATTACTGGCATGGGGAATTTATTGTCCTGAGTGACTTTGTTTAGAGGTCTAAAATCAACACAAAATCGTTTTGAGTGGTCAGGTTTATCTACCAACAAATATGGCGAATTCCATGGCGAAGAAGCAGGAGAGATAATGTTATTTTCATGCATCTCCGTGATTATCTTGTGTACATTTTCTCGTTCTGTGTATGCGTTTTTGTATTGTCTTCTGAAAATAGGAGGACCAGACGTTTCTATGTGATGGGTGAATGATTTCATTCTTCCAACATCGAATTTCGATCGACTAAATATATCCTGAAATTCCCAGATCAAGTCGTGGAGACGTTTTGTATTATCGGATGACCATGATGATGGCCAACGGAAAAGTTTAAAAAAGTATTCCTTTGAAAGAGCTGTATCGGTAGTCGTAGTCGCAGTCATCGCCACAATGGGATAAGATAATATTGAGGGGAAGGTCCGTATGGCCCTAATGCCAAGTATTAAATCAAATGGAGGATCTCCCAGTACATGAAAATCAAATGTTTGACGAATATCTCCCCACTTCACCCAAACCTGAACAAAACCTCTCGATTTAACAACATCACCAGATGCTGTACGAAAATATATACCATGCGGTATAATCGGAACTGACAAGTCATTAGCCATGTTTATTGACATTAAGTTTAATTCCGATCCGGTGTCTAACATAGCTATGCGTGGGTTTCCACCATTCAAATCGATTTCTGCGTAAATGAATGGTGCTATCGGTTCGTTGATGATCCCAGTAGTTGCACCCCCCACTACTGGGAAGCGTCGTTTTTTGATTTTCCTTTTAAACAGTCTTTAGGCAAGTGATTGTGATTGGTGCAACGATTGCACCGCTTGAAGCATTGTCTAGCAAAGTGGCCGGCTACACCGCAATTGTAGCATCCTGTTTTTACGGCTCCTGATACTGGTAGATGCGAAGTATGTTGGTTATAATTGGTTAGAGAGATACCCGTGTCCATAATGAAACGCACCAACGCATCCCATGACGTGAATTGCTGGACCAGAACGATCTTTCTTGACGTTTCATTTTTTATGTTTTTTATGAATATACTAATAGCTAAATCGTCGGAAATCGTTCGTTTATAGCGGAGTAGTCTCAAATTGTCATCAAATTTGGTTACATCGTCCCTTGACACTATGTCAAACTCTAATGAATTTACTCCGTCGGTTGGTACCACCAACTGTGTCCATACCTCTTTGAGTTTTGTTAGTAAAGAATTTGCTGTGGTTCGGCCGTCTATATGCATTTTCTTTAAAATGTTGTCTTCTACGGAAATCTGTATCTTCATTAGCAAAGCTTCGTTCTTTTTTTCCTCCTCGATTTTCCCTTGCAACACTAACAAGTTGATCTCCGCCCTCAATGCTGTTTCCCAACATGCGAAATCGGATGTTATTGATAATTTCATGTTTTATGTAAATCACACTGCGCCAATATTAAAACAGGGAAATCACAATTAAATATTAACTCCAAACTTTAATCAAACAAACGACAATTAATCTATAAACCCCTCTAGCAATGCCTTACCTACTATCTAATATAGATCAATCCCTTCACCGTACACATTGCAAAGGTCAAACCGATTATCTGGGATACTTCCGGTATCTCAATAAAATACATTAAACATTTATATCACAGAAATATTATCAGATGTAATACGATATGGTACCGGTATTGCTATAGTAACAATTGTGATGGGATCCAACGGAGTTGGCAGTATGAATCCTGACCGGTGTGTGTTATACGCATCGCTGCGTCCGTAGGCTGCTAAAGCTGTAGTCTGGATATATGTAATAAGCCAAAGGCCGTTTAAATAACTGAGTTTTTACTGTCAGTTGCTGTAATCGAAGAACATAATAATAGCACAGTCAGAATATAATAGCACGGTAATGACGACGGTTAAAAACTGTTCCGGTCTCACAACTGTATAGAAACCAACTGAATCAGAATCAATAAGTGCAACGGTTATATTATTAACACATATTAATCACCTCTACTCTACTGAGTGGCCTGTCCAATAGATGCGCTCTAATCACTTCCAATGTGTTTTCCCCACCCATCATTGGCTTAACTTGATTAATTGTCACCTCGCCACTCCCTGTTGCCACTGTCCCCATGTGCTAGCCTTCCTAGCCCCTTTGTCCCTCTGAGATGGTTTGACCACTCAACTTTCCCTGTGGCTGGCGATGCGTATCGCCCGAGTCGGTTATGAGGTGACATTATTATTGGTAATGTCACCTCGCCAACTATAATTGGTAAAATCCCACTTAGCCCATTTTCGGTGGGTAGTGCAGGGAATTGAATCCGCTTACACTCCCCCCATGCTATCTTCCCAGTGAGAAAATAGCATCAACCTTAAGTGCGCTTTAATTCCGCTGGAATCCAATCTAATATTGGGTGTGGGGTGGAATTTTATTCTCGGAGTCAATTTCCAGTCCGGCCCCAATGGGTCTGTTATCACTACCCTTCCTTGGTTCATCTGCGAGCTAAGCTGTGCCAAGGCATCTGGCGTCTCTGTTTTAGACAATCGTCCTCACTCCTCACACAATTTAACCTCTCGGACTTTGTTGTCCCTTCCTCTCTCGCCAGTCCCTTAGGACTCATTCCCCTCCATGCTCGCTCCCCACACTCGGACCTCGCACCCCTTACTCTTCTCCCTTAACTCTAGCACCTTCTCCCCATGGTCCCCTTGCTCAACCCGTTTTATCCCCACTCACTTCAGTCGGGCCTCACATTCTCGTTTATGCCGTCGCACTCAAGAAGTGTGATCCGTCTAAAGTCTCGTCCTCCTGTTATAGTCAATTAGTCCCCAGTTCCACTAGCTAGTTAGAAAAAGGCTGTACTTGACTATAGTACATATATTATATATTCGTCTACACGATGTGTCTTAACCCCCCCCCCCCCCCCCTTTTGTACGTGATATGACTTGTCTCTCCCCGTCTCGCCCCCCACTTGAGTAAATCAGCAAGTCCTGCACCGTATTCCTCTCGGAACTTGTTCCACTCCATCAGCTTGTGGCACGTGAGTCCCATCAACTGACCCATTGCCAAGGCTCGGTATTGTCCCGTGTTATCCACTAATCCTAATCCATCAGGTTTCGTCATAGCCATGTAGACTACCTGGATGTCCAGAAGATACGGGGTGCCTGGTCCAATAATCCTCTCCGCGTTGCCGCGTATCGCTGATCCAATCTCCATCATAGTCTTTGACCTTACCAGCTTCTGCATCGCATCTGGTAGGCGGTTCAACTTTGGCCCGATCTTCTTACCATAGGTCGCTAGGTCAAACAGAAAAATATCTCTGTTCACCACCACTAAATGCAGCAATATATTTCTAATCGACCCTCCTGACCCCTTTCTTGTCCCACCATCATCCTCAACTGTCTCCACGTCATCCGAGACCATATATCCGCCCCTCTCCATGGAATACGATAAACTCCTTCATAGTTTCTCCACCATCACGATTCTCCTCTCTCACCAGACTGGTGGTGCCTTAGAAAGGCTCAGTAGGGCAAGAGATAGCTAAGTATGGTCTTAATTAGTTTAAATCAGTGATGGCCTACCTCCTATCTTGTTGTAAAAGCTTTTGCGGACATAACAAGTCATTTTTCCGCAATGCGCAGAATACTCTAAAATAGCCCTAAATTTATCCAACTACGCGACGGGAAGGAATTAGAGCCCAGATGACGAAATCTGTCAGCTGATTCTTTCTGGACGTGGAGTTTTCTTTGTTCTGCCTCATTCAGCCAATCAGAGCAATTTTCCCTTTATGTCTGACAGAGGCCTATGGAAACTCGCGCAATGCATTACGGTCTTTGTTTACTTTTTTTCTTAGCATCAGAACCGGCTCGGAATCTTCTGTGCTTCTGTGTAGAAGTTTCAGACTTTGGCCTAGGAAACATCAGATGGCCTTGATTATAAGAACGTAAATCTATTAACTTAACTCACCTGGACTATTACTTGTCTCAACTCGACATACTAACTGAACATTGCATTATTTACTATTGTAACACATACTGACTGTTCACCGCATTATTTTACTTTTGTTATTAATTGTCGTTATATTAATGGATATTGCTGTTATATTTGGAGAATACCGATAAATAATCATAAAACCCCCAATCTTCTTGATTACTGAAGGTAAGAGGAACAGGTTTACCGGTAGCAACTGCTACTTAAATTATAGTGGTTTTTGTGTGAATTAAATGATATTTCATGGTCCCTATGTGTGTCAGTTGCGATCCTCCTTATATATGATCAAATTCAGTGACGGTCGGCAGATCAGTGCGAAGTAGTGTGAAGTAGTGTGAAGTCGTGTGAAGTAGTGTGAAGGTTAATAAAGCATCTCCTAAAAAATGTGCTATTTACGAAACTCTGTGGCCATCTAGTTGTGATTAGTTTAAGTCATAACTCTGTTTTTATACTTAAAACGCCACGTCCTAAAGGAACTGTTAATATTTCCCCGAAAGTAAATATATTGTCAGAGATTATATAGTAACGATCAATCGAATAATACAGTAGGTCTACACTGCAATAACTCTCAAGGAATCCGAATCCAGTCTCCCAAAACCGTGGGTGATAGGTCGCGCACGGACTGGCTTCGGCTGATGTAACTTCAGTACACTAGGTAATTGATATAGGCTAAAGTCGATTTATAAACAAGAGGACAACTAAAATTGGCAGGTTAAACTGCTAAAGGTCTAAAAGCGCAAACATTAATAGATTTGTTCGGTTCTTTATTGCACCGTAGGCAATAAAGTGGAATGTACCGGTCGGACGGTAAACTGTAGGCCTAACTGCCCAACCACCCGAACCGGTACTTACAGGTACCAGTATTATTTCGATTGTGATATATTGTATATTAGTAGGCTGTTTAAGAAAGTAGGGACTGTAGACCCCTTATTTCTTTTAGAGCTTATTTATTTCTGTCAGTTTTATTTATCTGTAAGTGTAATATTGAGCAGAAGGCGTGTAAGCCTGCTCAGATTGTATAAATAATTTGTAGGCCAGATTGTTGTCTAACTGTTGTTAGGTCTGAGGCGATTGCAGTGTGTGTAGAGTTTCTGTCCGATAAAGTGCTAGTTAGGAAGGTGGGGGCATTCAGTGTTGTAAGGTAAATCCCCCCCGAAAGAATAAGTCATACTACTTGGTTAGAACGCCTACTAACTAACCATTTCGGAGTCTGCATATACTGTAGTTTGTTTAGGCTTGACAGTAGTCTGCCAGCATTTGGTCTGTGTTTTATTTGAATAGTCTGCACGGGTAGCGTAATATTTATTATTCAGAGTCTATGCGAGTATTCGCAACCTCCAATTCCCCAAGTTTATTCCTACAGTAATTGTGCTTGTTATACATACCGTTATAGTTAAATTAACCCCGGTACTACATCAGGGCTGCTTGGCGTAGGTAAAGACTGGTGATTTTGTGCTCCAGTCACTCCACAGCAGGTTATTTTGGCTGTTCAAGTATATTACTGGTTATTTGTTGTATAAGTACTTGTACCTAATCTAGGGTTTAGAGTACAGTGCTTTCCGAAAGTAATTTAGTGTGTAGGCAGTATATTTGTGTTGTAACGTGGTTAATAGGCACGTTAGCTCTGGTTGGCTTCGGTAATTAACCTCTAGGTAGGGACACTCCGGGGTATATAACGTAGTACTTATAGAGCTAAGACTATAAGTCGTCAGACGGTGGTATTTCCTTATCTGGACAAAGCAATTTACTTACTACTACTTATTGTTTTCAACTACCGTAGTTTCCTGTCAGTTTGAAAGAACCAGATATTCTAACTCCTTGTTTGGCTGGTTTGTAGATTTCTTGTAAAATTACCCTAAAAATTGTACATGTAACTTGTTTATTGTTCATTTAGAGATTGTAATCTCAACCCATTGTAATTGTAAGTAATAATGTAGTGATAAGTAACTTAGTAAAGTAGAATTATCTGTATTAGTGTCCAACAAGTAGCACACCACTGAGAGCATTCAGCTTCTGTGTAGTGACTCTGTAAGGTCCAGTAGTATACCGCTTACCGGATCCTAGTAACGATGTATCTTACCGTAAGATCTAGTAATGTATACGGGCTCGTACAGTATCTGACAACAAATCCCAGTCCAGGATATCTAAACAAACAGATACAATACACAAACTACTACTGGCGAGGAACAGAGCCTAGTGTCTATTCTATGTACGTGAGCGGGTCTAATGCCTACGAACTAGACAAAAGGATACCTGTCCTCTAACCGGTGAGGCAGATGTACAGTTACAGTAACAGACCAAACTCACGGGAAAACAATCCCCGCGCAGCGAATCCTAACTATCGCTGACAGTCCTAAATACCGTAACTTGCCGCGGTGTGATTTATATGGTTTATATACGAGCTAGGTGGGTTACAGCCCTAGCGTTACAATACTGATCTCCCTGTCTGAATCAGCCTAAACAAGGTCGTGCCTAATGTAACAATACTGCTGAGCAGAAAACAACAGTTTAATAACGAAAATGAAATACTCCTTCTTGCCGTAACTAAATATCAGATCCTAATTTACAAATACAGATAAATTCTGCCTAAAGTAATATATAGTACGCTATAACTAGTAGAACTCTAAGGGTAAATATGTTTTAGGGCGTGTGTGTGTGGGTGTGTTACAAATAAAACAATTTTGGTTCATATCTTTTCACTAGGTTTTAGTGATTTTCTGACCGAAATGATACCGTGCGCTAGCTACTAAAATGAACTAGTCGCGTTTTGTAGAACTTTATACTCACAAATGACGTCAAAGCTCTCTCCTTCCTATCCACAACTCAATGGGCAACCACGGTGTTAGTAACTACACCCGTGATCGGCACTAATACCAGATTCTGGTTGTAAGATAAGAAATAGGGGTTAATCACTACCGTACGTTAGCTGATCTGGTATACAAATTTAATTCTAGAACTTTGTTGCCGCGGTAGATAGCAGCAATACCTATCAGTACGTGGCAAGGCGCGGTAGGATATTAACCCTATTAAACCCGGGGGGGGGGTCAATATGACCCCCCTCGTGGTTTTTTTATTATAATTCTGAAACAAACGCAGTTAGGAATCTGAAATTTTATGACTTTTCCTAAAAATCTATTGTCTTCCTAGTAGTGAAAACCGTTTTCAAAAATATTGGGTACTTTTCGAGTTATAGCACCATTTTTTAACCCTACTTTTGGCACTTTTTTTGAGACGTTTTTTGAAAATTACATTTCATTAAATATGAATTGTAACATCTCTATTTTTGATTTACACCGGTTTTTTGGTGTTAGAAATTTGATGGAATTCATATAAATTTATTTAGAAATTTCAAACTTGTTTTTTTCGGTGGGTGCCAAATTTTGATGCCAGCACCAAATTTTGAAATAAGTCAATTTTGTAAATTGATCGTTTGAAACTTGTTTTTTACGCAATTGGGGTTTTTTGGGTTTCTCGATTCAATGAAATATATACGAGTTGCACCAAGCGTATCAAACTTGTATTTTTCGGTGCTGTGTGCAAATTTTGGTGCTAGCACGAAATTTTGAAAATCCATTCAATAGATAAAATTGCTTGTGACAATTTATTTCTTGCGTTTTAGAGGTTTATGGCTGTTCTGAATTCAATGGAAAATATAATTATCGATCTAGACATCTCAAACTTGTATTTTTCCGATGTGGGTGCAAAATGTGGTGCTAGCACCAAAATTTTGATTGTGTCACCTTGTTTCTTGCGTTATACGGGTTTGTGATGGTTATGAATTCAATGGAATCAGTAAAAATTTCATAAGAGTTCTCAAACTTGTATTTTTCGCCGGTGGGTGAAAATTGCTGTGCCAGCACCAAATTTTGGAAAATATGCAAATTGATAAGTAGATAGTATCACCTTGTTTCTTGCGTTGTACGGATTTATGAGGGTCCTGAATCCGATGGAATCAATAAAAACAGCACTGGACATCGCAAACTTGTACTTTTTGGTGATGGGTACGAAATTTGGTGCTAGCACCAAAATTTGCCAAATTACGCCGAAAAATACAAGTAGCAATGATCTGGCATATTAGAAATGTATTCCATTAGAATCAGCGCCCTCGAAAACCTGAAAATATGAATTTATAGCATCGTATAAGTGAATTACAAATTTTGTGTTCTAACTGAAAAGTGCTGGTTACTTGTTTTTTTCATTTTTTTCCTACGCAGAGAGGACTAAACAGCCATTTATAGTAATCATATCATTTTTTAATATTTTCCAATGTATTTTGCACCCCAGAACACCTGTATAGAAAAATAATTAGCCGAAAATGTAACTTTCAAATTTGGTGAAAATTGTGCACTACTTGTAATTTTGGTGCTGCAATATAACCACCCCAGTACATTTTTTCGAAAATTTTTTTTTCTGTCGGATCCAGACAAGTGATACCTACGTACAAACAAAAAATCAGACGTTTTCGTAAATATTTGTAGATTTTAGAGGGGGGGGGGGTCAATATGACCCCCTTCCGGTATTTGTACAACATTTTATAGCCCGGTACTAATAGGGTTAATAAAACCTCCCTAGGCCAAGCGGTGTGCCGGTAGCAGAAATACTCCTTGCCTGATCAAATAACTAACTCCAGGCAGGGGGGGGTACTAATGTATGTTCTACAAAGCGAACCGGTACCAAACAGTCAGTACTACGAATCACTAAATTATGGAACATATGCTGTCCGTACCTATGTACTCGCGTACTGACGAATGGCAATAGTTCGCACCTGTGAGAAATGCAGGTTAACCCAGGGGTTCGCAGGACTGACAAAGGGGGCCTAGAACTGCCTAAATATAATTATTTGATCCTAAATTTTGCGGCATCCAGGACGGCGTCACGCTTACCCTGATCTATAGGTCTTACGGCGGGCAAGGGCGTCGAACAAAGTCTTACCTTCCTCATAAAGTGGGCGCTGCATGGCAAGTGGAGTATTTCGAAGGGCGAAGGGGGTGCGCGGTCAAATCCAATGTGGGCGCTAGCGTGTTGTGGACATCTTTCCCCTGCGTTGCTGACGGCCTAACGGTCTAGGCTGCCATCTTCCCGATGTTTGGCTGTCCCAAGGTTGGACCAAAAGAAAACATGTTCAGGAGTTTGCAGTGTATTTACAGTTTAGCAAAAGATTTATCAAACAGAATTACAATAGTTTCAACAAGAAACTAACAAAGTATAACGAAATGATTAGTGCAACTAGTGCAGCAAGTTTACAAGAGTAAGCTAAGCAAGTACAATGATAAGTGTTATTTTACAAGTGATAACCGAAGGCAAACCAGCCCTTTATATACTAAATCTAGGACATAGAATTCACTAGAACCTTCGAGAGTATTCGATGGCCTCACATTGGAGCAATAAGATATTCCATGCCCTATGATTGGCCCAACTCATCGTTCGATACGTTGTACGCACCTCATTGGCTTACCAATCTGTACCAAATGAAAATAAATGGCCCCAAAATACAAATTTCCCGACCGGGATTCGAACTCGTAACCTATCTGTAATGTAACCAACGCCTTAACAATCTGACCACTACACCACGAGAGTAACTAGGGGTTTTATGTATACAAATATGAATAGGCATATTACATTACTGTAACTTACTCAAAATGCGTCGGATTTTCGAAAGTTTTTACGTTAAAGTTAAACTACAAATGCTATCTAATAGTGAAATAATTCATCACCGCTCCATGAAAACAGTAAGTAAGACTGTTTTCACCAATCGAAATACAAAATATTTACAAACTAATTCTAAATCTACTGGTGGGGCCTAAAAAATAAAATAATCACTATCTAATTATTGCATACTTAATATTGCAGATACGGCGTAAATACAATCGATCGTACATACAAATACAAATTTACCAATTAACTTTAGTGCCTAAAATACAAAATGCTTTCGGTTATCAAGATAAACAAATCAAACAAATCAGAACAAATAAATCAAAACAAATCGAACAAATAATTGTAACTTCTTTCAATAAATCTTTATATTGTAAATATACATAATAAACTTCCACCAAATTAAATCAGTTCAAATATAAAATAAACATAAAGCGCTAAAATCCTTTAAATAAGTCTTAAAGTGTCCCTTTGACGATATGAAAGTTCGTCCTGCTGGTCTGGATATCTTCTCCTGAGCACTAATTGCTAACGGTAGGCTCGCAAGCCTTCCTTTCCATCTCGCTCCTCCAAATCCAACATTCATACATAATGTCTGATATAAATACCCAAATATAGTGTCCAAATATAATATCCGAATATAAATATCCAAATATCGGTAGGCTCGCAAGCCTTCCTTCTTCTCGCTTTCCTATTCCTTTGCTGAGTGGGCTCGTCCACGTCCTCTATTGCGATGGTGGTGGTCGATGTCGAACTGGGCTCGGACTTCGGCGTCGAGTTGTCGGTGGTTCAAAAACACTAGGAAAGGGGACGATGGGAGTTTCGCACATCCATCGTGCGTTCAATCCTCTAAATCCTCGTCCGATTCCAACTGTTGGCTTAACATCGGATCGAGTCTCCACAACGCTAGGAGGAAGTCGAAAGGGTGGGACTGTTCCGTCCGCTGACACCTCGCTCTCTGACGTCGTTTGAATCCTAATGGGTTCCGGCAAAGCGTATCCCGTCCATCCGTGTGGTTCTCTAGCAAGGGAAACCGTGCCCCGAGTCATCCGGATTTGCGACTTCGATGTCGTCCTCTCAGCGACATTTACTATCTTCTTTATTTCTTGTCCGGCCTTCTGGGCTTTGAGTATACGAAATTGCTGATCATCCTGTGGGTGACGCGTCTTCTCTGCTAACGACGTGGCCTTGAAGCCAGTCTCACGCAAAACGTCGGTCTCGTCCAGAATACACGAGGTTACGCGTTTGTGATAAAATGCGCTCCGGTATACCTAAGCTATCGAATGCCGGGCTCCTCAATTCCGCTGTTCAACTCGCAGTTTATCGAATTCTCCGGCGGTAATCTTGTTCACCACAGTTTGAAAGTTCCAAGTATTCTTGTTGTCGGGGTGCACCTGTAAGAAATAGTCCCGCACAACTTTGAATCCGCTGTCCAATGGCAATATATCCAACACCTCCAACAATTCATCATACTGAGGCATAGCCGATACATATCCTTCCTTTGACATTATGAGAGGGTTTACGGCCCAAAATCCCAAATGTGCTCTCATAGGGAAACGGCGTCGCTGCGTCGATACATGCTCGTCTGCTAGATCCTCCCAATGGTCGAATAACTGTCGAACGATTTTAACTGACATGTGCTCATAGGGGACGTCTCTAAGTTGACATTCGGATGCCCTATGGCCCTTAATATTACAATAAGTGCACTGCGCCACGAAACGCCAGCAAGTGTAGAAAGTGTGCGAACGTTGATCCCTGCACCAGTTGCATACTAAATCCGGTAGAGATATGTGCTTCTTTGCGTGATGATTGCGTGATTTCTTTGCGTGATGGCCAGTTGCCCCGCATCTGCCACAAATAGTGTTGGCAGGGTACCAAACTCGCTCATAGATGAGATCTCCGATGGGGCGAGCGCTACCGTCCACGTGATAATTCTCATCATCCGGGTCAGTCGGTATGTTCGTCTCCGTAGGTTGTACACAAACCATGGCATCGCTTTTCTCCAACTCGCGTATCTCAGTTCGCGTCTTCCTCGGAAGGTTCTCCTCTATCTCTATGAGTTGCCGCAACGGTTCGTCTATTAGCGCCAACTCGGTCGGATCCACATCGTCGTGATGGGCGGTAGGCTCGCGAGCCTTCCAGGATCCTTCCGGGCGTTCGAATTCCGCGTGGCGTTCCCCGTCGTAGGGTACTAACGTTAACATCGACGGTCTGTCGACTAGACTTCCCGCGTGAGTGAGATAGACGTCCCTGAAAACGCTAAGTCCCGCTCGCGTGAAAACTTCGCAGTGCGCATCGGTGTTATAAAAGGGTTGGAGAAATCGTCGGAATACATCAGTATGCGTCCTTCCTCCATCGTAAAAGGTATGTCCTTCGCCGAGACATAACGGGTGTCACTTTAGGGTTCTGGATACTACATCCGCGATGAAACAAACGTTAACCGAAGATTCTATCGCTAAATAGTATTGCAAGATTATTCGCGGAGGTGAAGTAATCGCCCAATACACGCAACCTCGCCACTTCAACTGTGACTCGAACTCGTTTACGCAGGGGGTATCTCCCTCTCCGTATACGTCCGTGTATTTGCTCCTCTTACTCTCCTTGTAATCCCAACTGAACATTAGATATGAGATATAACCCGTCCCAGTTTTTAGCGTGTTATACTCCCTAAAGTATCCTTGCTCGATAGCCCAAAGCAACAATGGTCTAGTATCCACGTATGGCGTAGGCAATCGGTCCTCTTCCGTGGGCATCCCTGCAAAGTCGCTAATACGGTCATCCCGTACACCGGATCCGATCTTGACGATGCTCTTGTCAAACACAACGTCTCGCACGGCCTTTGGTAACATCCTAGCTTCTATGCTACAAGCCAGGTCCATGGATTTAACTATCCGTTTTATCATCGCGTTTCTTTGCGTCGTTCCTTCCGGCTTAGGCATCTTCCTATCACTCCTCTGTCGGATGAAAACATGTAACACGCCATCTGGTGCTCTAATCTGTATAGTCTTCGAAGTGAGGCTTTGCTGATGGCTTCCTCCTTCATTATCGTAAAAAATATAACCATTCTCCTTTAGAGATCGGCTAGTCACATCCCAATCGTCGAGTAAATCGTCGGTAGGGTTCCAAATTCTCCCAATCGACTTTTCATCATCGAAACTAATAGGTTTACCGGTCCAATTGGTCGCGATATCGGTGTCGGTCTCAAACGTTCCAACTCCGATCCATAATCGAATCGTTCTCATCAGATATCCTCGCAAGATACAAGGTGCGATATCCGTCCCCGCGCCATCCACTTCCTTAAAGTCCGTAATATGTGGAGGCACGTTGCGTACGATTTTTTGAACTATTACTTTCCGCAACTCGGCTGACTCTAACACATCACCAAAGGTAACCGATGGGAGGAAATCCAGGTTCGAAATGATCTCCGGGTGTTCAACTATAGGGATCTCGTAAGTTGTCTCCTTCCGGGTCGGTATACTAATAGGAAAACTAGTTGGTCTCGCAACCGGTACTATCGCTCCAGTAGAATGGGGCTGAGGTTCTCGCGTCATCTCGACATGAGGTATCTGTAGTCTCTGCGACAAACGCTGAGCAAAGGTGATACTATCGAAGAGCTCGGGTGTCATCTCCTTGGGTTCGGTTTGATCGTGGGATATCCAATAGAATGGTAGGCCCACGAGCCTTCCGCCGAACTCCTCGATCTCGCCTTTCTCGTACGCCTTGTACGCCTTGTAGAGGCTCAAAGCTTCCCGTTTCTCTTGTGTCGACTTATTAGACTCGTCCACTACCATGCTGTAGACGTCTGGTTCGACTAATTTGGGTTCGTAAATAACGATCTCACCCGCGTTCGGTCCACTCATTTCAAACGAATGATACGGATTTGTCAAAGGATATCCGCCTTCTTGGTAACGTAGACTTTGGTGGTGTGAACATCGCGCTAATATCGGCTCGGGGTTCTCCGAGTTCAACCGCATAGGAATCGCGTTGTCTTGATCGCGCATACAGGCTCCACATTTATAAAACAGTTTGTATATGGAGAACGCGTCCTTGCTCTCTGGATCCGCTCCTCGGGCGCGTCTATAAAGATGCATACCTTCGAATTCGTCTCTGGCTGCAGGTAAAGGTTCATTTACCGTCAAATATTGCAGCGTATGATACAATCGGCATATCTCCGTGTCTGGATCCTCGCAAATGTCGCTAGCGTCGCATAACGCATCGTAGGGATATAACGCATTGAACTCCGTGCGTAATTCCTCCGTTCTTTTGTTATATGCGTCCAACTGCTGTTGCGTAACATTCGGGTCTGCCTTGGATTTAGCGAGCTTGGCTGTACTCCTAGCCATACTCTCCACTCCAAACACACTAAAGTTTTTAGCTCCATAACGGTTAAATGGCGCCTGGTGCTCTTGTTCTTGCGTAAACCCTTGACGTAACTCCTTATACATCTTCTCCGCCATCGTATACGAATATATATGGTTACATATCGTTACGTTTCTACTAGATGAAGCACAAAATAGAGGTTAGATGTGAGGTGACTTAGAGTTTGTCGGCTTTTGGCTCAACTCTGCTCTAAACCCCAACCCATTTGCCTAATGATTTCGGGTTCGCGTGATTTCGCACTGGCTCCTAATCCAAAAAAAAAAAAATGTGCCGATAAAAAACGAATTCCGGGTAAACTCGCCGCGAGTCTAAAATACTCACCTTTTAATTTCCCCACTACATTCCCAAAAGAAAATAGTGCAGTCGAGAATTAATTGGTCTAAATAATAGTAGACACGACTACGTAGAACAAGGCCGGTTTTCTTTTTCCAAAAAATTTATCGGTAGGCTCGCAAGCCTTCCATCCGCTCTTGTCCTCCCCAAATTTTAATTTTTATCTAGCTGTATTCTAGAATTTGCATTCACTGGAGAATCGTTTTTCTTAAATTTAAATCCAAATAAATGGATTTGTCTAATAATTTTTGAAAAATTGTCTCACTTGTGGGTTCCAAGTGGAATTCCATTCCTACTGTACACACAATCCCGCTCCTATGTGATACATAAGGGTACTACCCTCCATGTTCACATATAAAGACAATGGAATTCCACCGCTGTCTCTATCTACAGTGAAGAGGATTACAAATGCACATACAGTAATACAAAATACAAAATTACTAAAATACGGTAAAGCTATGTGGCGGCCATCAAAGGTCCCACATCTATTTACTAATATTGGGTGGAGATTTGTAGTCTCCTGTCTCGTTTCTAGTTTCCTCTAGGAGTACGAGACGTTGTACAGGCCTATCTACGGTACGCCCGTCGATAGTCCTAACAGTAACGGTCCTTACTACACCGGATGTAGGGTGTGTGGTCAAAATGACTCCAGTCAGCCAAAACCGTCTTTTCAGATTAGCTTCAGCCAATAAAACATGGTCACCACGTCTCAAACATCGTGTATTTAGATACCAAGAGGTTCTGGTCGAAATAGAGGGCAAATAATATTTCTGCCATATTTCCCAGAATTTATTTGCAAGTAGTTGAGTGATTTTCCAAGCCTTGTTGCAGTATCCGTCACTATCAACGGGTACCGAAATGGGCAACAATGTCGTCGGCGCCTGCATAAGCAGGTGCGCTGGTGTCAAGGCAAACTGTGCATCATTATTGTCTGGGATCAAAGCGATCGGTCTAGTGTTTAAGATCGCTTCGATTTCTATTAGTAACGTCGTCAGTTGGTCGTCTGTCATAATGTGTTGCGTCGGTATCACTTTAGCCATAGCTGTTTTTATTGAGCCAATCAGCCTTTCCCAAACGCCGCCTCTCCACGGACTGTCTGGAGTATTAAAATTCCAAACAATATGGTGAGAACGTAGTTCCTCGGAAATCTGGTTTTGGTCCAACTTTCTCAAAGCTCTGGTTATCTCGTTCCGTGCACCCACAAAGTTTGTCCCTTGGTCGCAGTAAATGGATTTGACCAATCCACGTCTAGCGATAAATCGCCGTAAGGCTAGGATAAAGGCATTGGTGGTTAAATCTGTCACACGCTCAATATGGACAGCTCTGCTGGCCATGCAAGTGAAGATCAATCCCCAACGTTTTACCTGTACCCTTCCGCGTTTCGCGATTATGGGTCCAAAACAGTCTATCCCCGTCTCAGTGAAAGGGGGTCTAAACGCCTGTAATCTAGCTAGTGGTAGTTCACTCATTTCCTGGTGTCCTATCCTCACGTGCACTTTCTTACAAATCATACAGTTTCGTGTTACCGAACTCAGTGCCTTACTAGGTCTAATCAGTACAAACCTCGAGCGTAAGTGTGATAGACAGTGGTGTCTACCCACGTGTTTGAGTTGTACATGTGCGTCCAGTATCATAGCGCGCTGTAATTCATGGTGTTGTGGTATGTTAGCTTATTCAATCCCGCTAACACCCCATAAAGTTAAGCCGATAAGCAATATTGGGGGCCACGAGATTGGGTAATCAATCACTCGTGCCACCCCAACAAAATGGGAAGGAGAAACACACAATGAGGGTCAGGGGCCAAACCCCTAACCAAGAGAGAACAGGTGGAGTGAACGGGAACACTCCAAAGGGCGCCAACAAGGGTATCAACCAATCAGGGGGGGGGGAAGGCATCGATTAGGTAGACTAACAAGGCCAACCCGTGCAATATAGCCAGTTGGCAGTAATCATTTCAGTTCAGTTATCTTAGTATGGTGTATTGGTGCTAGTTAGGTTAGTTAGTTTAGCTAGGGAAGGACCGGGACTTTAATTACCGTATCCCGCCTTCCATGTACGACAACATTATCTATATCTATACCTATATCTATATACCCGTACAGCCGATTATTATATACGACGAACGACACGAACTCTTTTTACCTTTCACACACGGCGGGGACGCGTGAACTAAACAACCGGATAAACCGGGATCCTTCCTGGATCCCGTCACAGTAATTAAATTCAGAGTTGCCGCCCTAGCTAGCTAAACTCCACCAATCGAACCAAGCGAGATGAGTCAGTCGGGAGAGACAACGCCGACGCGGACCCCGGACGAAGAATTAATGATCCGCGAGGCCGCAACCAGGCGGTACAGGCCCACAACGCCGGACCCATCGGTAACGTGTCATCCGGCAGTTCAGGATGAGGGGGGCCGCCTGGAACCCGAGGTCGAGCCGAGAGAAGGAGAGAGCGGAAAGGAGGGAGAAGGAGATGAGTCGACACGGGACGTGGGTCGAAGTACTGATGTCGCCGGCCAGCCACAGGCTGAGGGCGACGAGCGGCCCACCGAAACGGCGACGGTGGGGCTGACGGTACGACGCCGGACCCGGAGAGATGGAGGAGATGTCAGTACCGATGTCACCGGCCAGCCACAGGCCGAGGGCGACGAGCGGCCCACCGAAACGGCGACGGTGGGGCCGACGGTACGATGTCGGACCCGGAGAGACAGAAGAGAGGTCGGCGACGAGGACGTCGGGGTTTCTGATCGACTTCGACGGGCCTACAACGCGACCCAGAAACTGTTAAAGGAGGCCAAAGAGGGGGCGAAGATAGACGAGATGAGACTGAGGAAATGACTAGGTGAGTCGAATAGACACTTTTATTACCTAATGTGCTTCGGGCAAAGAGAACTGGCCAAGGAGAGAGCGAGAGGGGTTGCCGAGGGACTGTATGTCTGACTGTATGCGGTATAGGGGTATGGAACCTAGCGTAGTGTACGTAGGGCCATACTTAGTCGATGCCCGGGGAGTAAAATTAGTGGGTTGGGAGAGACCTGAGGACGAAGAATCCGAGGTTAACCCCGAGGATTCGGCCTCGTCGGTCAGAGGAAGTTCCGGGAGGCGGGGAAAAGTTAGTAGGACGGGGAGGCGGAGGGAATCCGTTACAACCGATAAGTCTGCTACATCCTCTGCGAAAGGAAGACGGGTGAGAGAGATAAATGCCACGTACCGTCTCGATTTAATAGAGCAAGGTCAAAGGGAAGTAGGTAGACGGTTAGAGGAGGGGAGAGTGCTGCTAGAGAGGGAAATGGCGTTGATTAAGGAAACCGGAGAGAGGGCCGAAAGGGCCGCGAGAAGCCTTAGGGAGTGTGAGGAAGTAGGGAGGAAGGAACAAGAAGAGCGTGAGGCGGAACGCAGGGAACGTGTAGCGAGAGAGAAAATTGAGCGCAAAGAGCGTGAGGCGGAACGTAGGGAATGTGAGGCGAAAGAGGAAAACGAGTGAAAGGAGCGCGAGGCGAGAGAGAAAAATGAGCGCACAGAGCGTGAGGCGGAACGTAGGGAACATGAGGCGAAAGAGGAAAACGAGTGCAAGGAACGCGAGGAGAGAGAGGAAAACGAACGCAGAGAGCGTGAGGCGAGATGAAGGGAGGGGGCTAGAAGAGAGTTGGAATTGGCCGAGCGGGACGTACGGGAGTGTAAAGAGAGAATGGCAAGGAAGGAGTGTGAGCGAAAAGAACTAGAGAAACGTCAAGGTGAGCTTACAGGGTACAAAGCTATACACACGCGCGAACGGGAACTGGCGCGAATAGGGGCGTCTGAGAGTGGGGCTAGCTCGAGTATTTTCGAGGAGCCAGGGGCCGTGGATACATTTATTAATACCCCACTTACAGGGACCGACAGACCCAAGACTGGTGTGACCGTACGGGCGGGGGGGGGGGGGGGGGGGGGGGGGTAATAATAATTCTATAGTAGACGTCATTAATATTAATAGTACCGTATTGGACAACCCTAATCCTTTTATTGCAGCAAATAATATTTTACCTAGTAGCAGTAATTTAAATTTAAATACAAATAATAATTTCAATTTGAACGTGCAAAATAATTCAAATAATTTAAATAATGATCCAAGCCCGAATTTACAAAATAATTCAAATGATTTTGTTTCAAACGAACAAATTAATTCCGTTTCCAATATGGGTGCTATTAACGTGAACACGTCGGGCGTGTATGGCCAGGCAGGCGGGGGCCTGGTAGGCCGTACAATTGGTAGGCCGGAAGTGGCGGGATTGAGCCAACCCAGAGAGGGCCTGGTAGGCCACGTAGTTGGTAGGCAGGGAGCGCCTGGGTTGGGTAGACCCAGTGAGGGCATGGTAGGCCACGTAGTTGATAGGCAGGGAGTGGCTGGGTTGGGTAGACCCAGCGAGGGCCTGGTAGGCCACGTAGTTGGTAGGCAGGGGATAGAGGGCCTGGTAGGCCACGCACTAGCAGAGGGAGAGGCGGGGGTGAATAGACCCAACCGCGGTAGGGTTGATGTGTCGACGAGAGAGGGATGTGGTAGCGGGATGAGAGATAGTGAAGTTAGATGTGGCGAGTGGGGGGGTGCTACAAGAACCCCACAACAGCGAGTTAGCGGCGAAAGGGGGGGGGGGGCAGAGAGTGCTCCACAGCCGTCAGCGGATAATGCGCGGGCCGAAATAGGTAAACCGCAACACCCGGCGACGGAGAGTAATAGGGGGATTGCGAGTATCCCAAACGGTGTGCGACCGAGCAGAGAGAGACAGGTTGACGTCGTGAGAGGGCGGACGAAGCGTCGAGCCCGATCAGAAGAGGGAAGAAGAACAGTGGGGTTTAACCGGGAGGTCGACGAGAGATCTCACGAGCGGGAACACTCCACTGAAAGGAGAAGAAGAGAAGACAGTAGTAGAAGTATCGCCGCGAACGATAGAAGAGCGAGGACGGATAGCGAGCCGTCGGTAGTCGAGATGAGAACGGAGAGTCAGTGGGGTCGGACTCCGGGAGATTGCCGTCGCCCCGGAGAGATGCGACCTGATGAGGTGCATTACGCGCCGATGGAGGGGTACGCGATGTACCGGTACGAAGACGAGAACAGTAGAGAGGGGGGTCGAAGAGAAACTTTCCGACGGAATGTACCTACCGATCGAGAATACGGCAGCCACGGGGAGGATTATTCGAGAAGAATAAACTTCGATCCCGAGCGACACATGCAGACTGTAGGACATACTGTAGGCCTTACTGCACATACCATAGGCCATACTGGGAGAGGCAATGTAGGCGATAGGATAGCGCGGACAACGGGATTAAACCCGGAAGTCGCGGAATACATACCGGCGAGTAGGCCAGAAGCTGATAGGCCTATATCGGTACCAGTACAGCAGTATGACTACAGCATGCAGGGACATAACATATACCCAGGGGAGGGGGGAATTATTGTGGATAGGTGTATGGGCCCCAACATATTAACATCAACCCCAGTACCAAACATACCGGTGGGGGGGGGGGGGACAGGGTGACATTCCCCCATCACAATATCAACAATATACCCCGATAGGAGCAAGAACAACGAGACCCTTGGATGAAAATAGGTCGTGTGACACAGAGATATGGAGGGGGCCGCTACCCCCGATGACATACCCAAGTCAAAGAAAATCAAGAAATAGGACGGACGAACCGCACCAGACAGGAGAAACTATACAGCATCCATCGAATCCATTGGAAGCGCAGGCGATGGGGATGGCCATGTTGATCGATGCGTTGAAAACGAGGATCGAGTTACCACCCGTGGAACCATTCAAATTCGATGGGAGTAGGCCGGAAGAATATCTACAGTTTCGGCGCATGTATAGTAACGAAATACTAACAAAAAACTTGACGCAGGCGGAGTGCCTAAAGTATCTGCAAGTATACACGGGAGGCCCAGCATACGACATCGTGAGGCAATATCAAGGAATAGAGGGCGGCTTCACGACAGCATGGCGGGCACTGGACAGGGAATACGGGCACCCGGCCAAGATCATCAGACAGACACTGAGAGGCATAACATCGGGTGGCCTACAGGATAATCCCGTTAGCATTAAGACGTTCGCTAACAGAGTCGAAAAGGCGCTAATCGTGCTGAAGACACTAGACGCGCCATATGAGCTCAACGCGTCCAACAACATCACCACGATAGCGCAGGCACTACCGAACTGGCTGCGCAACAAGTGGAGGAAGATCGCCTTCTCCACTCGAGACAAGAAGGGTGCGGAACCGGGTTTAGAAGAAATGTCAAGCTTCTTAAACTACGAGGCTGAACTAATAACTGACCCAGTCTATAGCGAAGATAGCCTGGGAAAGGGACCGAAGACGGATTACCATAGACCGAAACCAGAGCACAATACATCAAGCACATTACCGAGGCTCAGGCAATCATTGCCATATGCAGCGACGCAGGGGACTGCAAGTCCACAGCTAGCCGAAGATAAGACAACACCATGGAACGGACAGGGGAACAACAACAACACGAATAAATATAACCCCAGTACGTCCAGTAGGCCGAATCCAAACAATAAGAATAGTAGGGACTTTGGTACAAACGCAGCTGCGATACGCAATGCGCTGTATAAGGAGGGCTACGACCCAAAGAGCAAATGCCAGCTACACGCAAATGCGCTTCATCAAACCATGAACTGCAGGTACTGGCAGGCGCTACCTAGGCAAGATCAGATAGATTATGCGTTGAGCAATAAAATCTGCTCGCGATGTGTGATGAGTGGACATAGAGCAAGGGAATGCAAGGAGAAGCCGGTCAAGTTTGGTCAGAGGAGAGGCCAGACGATGGCAACGAGCACAGTAGGGGCGAAGAAGAGCGGAACGGTGTTACTTGGAGTAGTACCCGTGCGAGTGATTGGAGAAGGCAATCGATCAGTAACAACACTAATGCTGGTTGATAGTGGAGCTGCCTTCACATTAGTCGAGGAATGGGTGGCCGAAGAGATAGGATTGAGAACGAGGCCAAGCAGAATGGCGGTAACAACCATCTCTAGCAAAGATGAGATCCTGGAGATGAGAACAGGACGGTGCGCAATTGCAGCGGTGGCACCGGGATGCGACTATGGGGCAACCATCGACCCCATCCAAGTGATAGAGTCAATTAATATCAATGCCAGGCGGCCAACCAACATTGAGGTCGAGCAATATAAATTCCTGGACGACATTGACTTCTCAATCCCAGATGTGGACGTTAGGAAGGTATCCATCATAGTAGGAATGGACTGCCCAACGGCCCACGAAAGAATGCAAACGGTCTTCGGCGAAGACAAGCAGTGTGACCCAGTGGCGATATTAACACCATTCGGGTGGACGCTGAGTGGCCCAATCAAGAGCAAGATACCATTTAGGATGTCGGAGACATCAGGATGCATGTTCGCGGGAACAATGCAGGAAATGGGTGATGAGGGAGCAGAGGAGCAGCTTAAAAGATTGCTCAGACAAGATTTCGAGGGACTGAAAGAGACAGGGGTCGGGACCTCGGTAGAAGGCAAGCAGGCTTTACAAAGCGTGGAGGAATCGATGACATGCGATGAGGGGCGGTATACTATAGGAATGGTATGGAAACTACCGAAGATACCACTGCCCGATAATAGAGGGATGGTACTCACGAGACTCCGCAAGCTGAAACAAACACTAAAACGGAGCCCCGAGAAGAATGAGTACATCCACAGAACGATCAAGAAGTACGTCGAGAAAGGATGGGCCGTGGAGTTACCGGTCGATGAACCGAACACAGACAGGACATATTACCTGCCACTCCACGTGGCTTTAGACCCAAAGAAAGGTAAACTGCGGATGGTAGTTGACGCATCGGCAAAGACCAACGGAAAATGCTTAAACGACTACCTGTTAGAAGGCCCAAACATATACAACTCGGGCATAGAGGTGCTACTTAGATTTAGAAACGGGAAACACGCCTTCACGTGTGACATAGAAGGCATGTTCAACCAAGTCCATGTAATGGAGGAAGATAGCGACAGTCAGGGCTTCTTATGGTATAACGGCGAGGAAGAACCGTCGATAATACCGGCATATAAGATGGTAGTACAAAACATGGGGGCCAAGTCGTCTTCATTTACGACGACTACGGCAGTCAGAGACACAGTGAAGGGGAAGGAAGATAGATACAGCACTAGGGCCGTCGATATGATTCGATGCGGCTTCTACGTAGACGACGGAATGGAGTCTGGAAATACGGTTAAGGAGATACTGGACACAGGGCGCGAGGTTCGCGACATCCTAAAAGGATCCGGCTTTAACCTGACCAAATTCCAATCCAGTTCAGAAGAATTTATCAAGGCGATAGAGGACAAGAGACCAGAATCGACCATGGATAATCCCACAACAGCCAAAGGGCAGGACATGGCGAATAAGAGAACAGAATCTCAACAGAAGGCATTGGGAATCGTGTGGAACAGAGAGACAGACGAACTGAAGTATCAGCTGAGCCAGGAGGGCGCAGACATCCACACGAAGAGGGGCTATGTATCGTATATAGCAAGGATATACGATCCCCTAGGCCTAGCATCCCCATTATTAGTCACGGGGAAACAGATACTCAAGAGAGTATACAAATTGAAGGATGAGTGGGACGTAGAGGTACCAGAGGAAATCAAGAAACAGTGGAGTAAGTGGACAGGAGACTTGGAGAAGATGGGAACATACAACATGCCACGAGTGTATTTCCCGGATGGGAACATGACAAATCTGGACCTACACATGTTCTCCGATGCGTCGTTGGAGGCGTACGGAGCGGCACTCTACTTAGTACAACGAGAGGGGGCTCATAAGCCCAGACTAGCCTTTAGCAAAGCAAAGTCAACGCCACCAGTTCCTGCATCAGTTCCCAAGTTAGAATTGACAGCTGCGAGACTAGGAGTTAGAGCCACAGCCTACCTAGTGGATACTATTCCCAACATAGTGGAGACACACTACTGGACGGACTCCATGGTAGTACTTGGTTGGATACCTAACGAAAGGACGAGATACCCAATATTCATCGCAAATAGAGTGGACGAAATAAGGGCGACCACAGAACTGGAAAGGTGGCACTACTGCCCAACGGACGAGAACCCAGCGGACTTGTTGTCGAGGGGCGTGGTACGCCACACTTTCTTGAAGAAGGAAGTATTGTGGCAACATGGGCCACAATTTCTGAGCGAATAACGGAGGCCTGGCCGCCGATGAGAAAGGTGGACCCGGGCTCAGAAGTAGTGTCGGAGGGAGAAGAGGGAGATTCAGAGAGAGAAGAGATATACTCCCAGATGGTGAGGGAGATTAGGGACGTGCAACCAAAATCAGAAGAACTGTGCGGTAACCCGACGGATAAACTCCTCAGCTACAGTTCTAGTTGGTATAAGACCAAGAAACTAGTGGCGTACTGGAGAGCCTTCGGGAATTTCCTCGCGGGAGTTGGCAAAGACAAGAAGATCAGGACATCCATAGATCTGGAAGGAGCGGCCAAGGCAGTCATCCGCTATGAACAACAGAAGAACTATGGCGACGAGGTAGAACGCGTCGGTAACCAACAGCACCTCCGATGGGACAGCGAGCTGATCACGCTGTCGCCACAACTTAATGACGACGGGATTCTAGTAATGAATTCTAGGGTGGGATACAACAACAGCATAATCATACCACCGAAACCCATCATCATTCCAACAGGATCGCCAATAGTTCACCAGATTATCTGGGACTCCCATAAGTCGATATTGCACGGGGGCACCAACCGAACCCTCACCGAGATAAGGAGGACCTTTTGGGTCAAACAGTTGAGGAAGAAGGTAAAAGCGGTGGTGGGGCAGTGCCAGACCTGCTGACGAGCGAAGAAGGAGCGAGCCATACAAGAGATGGCGCCACTACCGGCGAGTAGAGTAAGACAGCACGACCCGCCATTTACGCATTGCGGTGTGGACATGTTCGGGCCGATAAAGATCAAGGTGATGCGGCACACGGAGAAACGCTACGGTATCATCTTCGTATGTAACAACACGCGGGTGGTAGGGATAGAACTTGCCCAAGATGCAACCGCATCAGCATTCATTAATGCCTTAGAAAGGTTTAGAGACCGCAAAGGTGGGACGATCGCAGTGATATACAGCGACAACGGCACCAACTTTGTGGGCGCAGAGAATGAGATGGCAGAGGCCTTGGACATCTTGGAAGGGGAGGAAGTCAGGGCGGCCATGAGACTACGACAAGTAAAGTGGGAGAGAAGGACGCCGTATGCGCCACATACACTAGGATGCGTCGAGAGACTGGTGGGTAGTTCAAAGCGTCTAATGACGAAGCTAATGAACACCCACATGGTCACTGAGGACGTCTTACGGACAGTGCTTGCGAAGTGCGAGGGGATCATTAATAGCAGACCGCTATACCCAGAGAATGATGACCCTGAGTCACTAGACGTGCTGACGCCTAGCCATTTTCTGATGGAAAGGCCAGCGACCATCGATATGCGGGGTGTAGACCCAGATGACATACACTCCCGCCAAAGTTGGAAAGTCGCTAAAGCAATAATATTGGAGGAGGTGGGTAGAGGAATACCTACCCACACTCCATAAAAGGAGTAAGTGGAGGAAACCAAATAGGGAGTTAAGAGAGGGAGATCTCGTAATCGTTACGGATGATACTATCATCAACAACCAGTGGCGGTTGGCGAGAGTTGTAGGCACTTACTCCGACGAGGACGGAAGAGTCCGATCGGTAGAAGTGCGGATAGGTGGTAAGATAGGTGCGAAGGACAGAAAAACCTACAGGAGAGCTGTAGGGAAATGCTGTCTGTTAGAAGGGGCACCTTAGTGGAGTTAGAGTAGAGTTTAGTCGTCCAAGATTTGGACTGAGGGGGGTGGGATTGAGGGCGAGACGCCCTTCCCACACAAAAAAATAAAAATAAAAATAAAATAATAGTACATAGTAGGTACGCAGTTAGTAGGCAGAAGTTAGTCAGTAAGAAGGTACGTAGTACCATCAGTTAGTTAGTTAGTTAGTTAGGAGGTACGTAGTACCGCTAGTTAGGAGAGAGTTAGAAGGTACGTAGTACCGTCAGTTAGTTAATTAGTTAGTAAGAGGGTACATAGTACCGTTAGTTAGGGAGTTAGAGGGTACGTAGTACCGCTAGTTAGAGAGTTAGAGGGTACGTAGTACCGTTAAGTAGAGAGTTAGAGGGTACATAGTACCGCTAGTTGGAGAGTTAGAGGGTACGTAGTACCGCTAGTTAGAGAGTTAGAGGGTACGTAGTACCGTTAAGTAGAGAGTCAGAGGGTACGTAGTACCGTTAAGTAGAGAGTTAGAGGGTACGTAGTACCGTTAGTTGGAGAGTTAGAGGGTACGTAGTACCGTTAGTTAGAGAGTTAGAGGGTACGTAGTACCATTAGTTAGAGAGTTAGAGGGTACGTAGTACCGTTAGTTAGAGAGTTAGAGGGTATGTAGTACCGTTAGTTAGAGAGTTAGAGGGTACGTAGTACCGTTAGTTAGAGAGAGAGTAAGAGGTAGAAGGGTATATATAAGATATAGATATTAGTTAGCAGCTAGTAGCGAGAGGGGGGCATATGAGTACAGCTGGGTAAATCGTGTGGCCACGCGACGAATACTGCTGTGCTGCACAGGCCCACAGAGTAGGCCAGAATGTGGATTAGAGAATAGAACAATCCATAGGCAATAGTAAGTAGTAGGACAGTAGAATTAAAACTAAACTAAAATAAATAAGATAGGGCTGAAAGTTACAAATTATGGCAACACTAGGAAAGTTATTCTGGAACATAATAAAAGTAACTGACAGAAATTGAAATTAGGGTGTATTTACTAGCTTCAGAATTAATTAGTAATAATTTAGGCTAAAAGGCGCAGTTAAGTAAGGAATAGGCCATTATCGGACCGTACAGAACATCTTAGATACATCACTCATCTGTATTGCGCCTTGGTAAGGCACCACCTTACAGGTGAGCGAGTGAGTGTTCGGAATGGCGAGCAAATTGATCAGAAAGAGAAAGGCGGAGTCAGGAGGAAAGGAGATACTGGTGGATTTCACCGAGAGAGACCCGGAAGAGAAGATGAGAGGATACTACGAGAGGTTGGAAAGGGGTCACGCGGCACGAGCGCTGCAGGATCACTTCCGGGAGATGCACGAACAGCGGCTGGTCGGGACATACGGGACGCCGTCGCTGGACAACGCAATCTTCCAACACTTCCACTACGTGGTGAAAGGGGACGAGGCGAAGTTCGGGATTCCGAAGTACCCGAGGGAATCACCGAGGAAGGACTGGAAGAGATTCATAGAGTCCGTCAACAGGGGAGGATATATGATCCTAGACGACGAGGGAACCGTGGAAGACGAGGAGGGTTCGAGACGAGGATCGGCGGGGTCGGCCAGGACCGTACTCCTACATTTGGCCGCGCCAAATGGGGACATCTTCTTATTCGATCTAGGAACGTATGGGAAGAAGGACGAGCCGAAACTAAACCGGTTGCCGAAAGCGGTACAAGTCTTGGTAAGAGAGAAGTCGACGACGAAAGTAGGATCGGCGATTCGCGAGGACGCGGAGAGAATCATCAGTCCAGACGCCACCAACCTCCTGGATATGCAGAAGGTCTTCATGGCTATGACGGCACCGGATGGGTTGGGGGTAGTCGAAAACACAGGCCAATGCGGGGCGGTGGCAATGGGCCAACTATTGGGGCTCGTGTGCCACAAACCGATGGACTGGGGGAGGTTCAGGGAAGAATACGGAGCAGAACTAGCGAACTCGCTAAAGTGGGGAGCGAGACCGGGAAAGCAAGAGGTATATCAATTCCGCAGAGGAGCGATAAAGGTATATCAGAAGCGATATATCCTGCAGGAAGATTGGATGATGATAAGTTTGCTTAACTTATTTATGACCGTGGTTATCGAGAGGGAACCAGCGGCATTTCTGTTATCGGGATCACCCCTAAGCTACAGGAGAGCCTTTAAAATGGCCTTTGACGGTCTGGTAGACCACCCGGGGCTGAAGGGCGAGTCGGTGTACTACAACAGCCGACATCTGGTAGACGGGGAGACAGATACGCCGTATCAGAGATGGGAGCAGCTAGAAACGGATAGACGAGAAGCAAAGCGACTGGAAGAAGTCGCTAGACGGGAGAGGATAGAAGCAGAGGAGAGGGAAGAGGAGGCCAGGACGCAGAGTTACGGCTTCGAGGAACAGGCAGGCTTAGACGAACTTCATTGGACTTCGTCAGGGAGTTCGGGGGATTCTCTAGGGCGAGAATTGGGATGGACGGTGGGATCGCCGAAACAGTCGATGTCGGGGTTGCAAGCGATGCCCATACCAGCGGGCGCCGAAGGCGACCAACCGCCAAGGAAGTTAAGGGAGCTAGAGGGATGGAGAGCTACGGGTGAGAGCCAAGGCGGGAAGGGACATAGTGGATCCATCGGCATACCGGGGTTGGAGCCACTGCCAGAGGAGGAGGAGGACGACGACGAGTTCGGAGGGGTGCCGCCCATCGAGAGGATTGGCCACTCGGACACGGACTGGGTTGGCGGGAGGGTGGTGACGGCCATTGGGGCGAGGGCCTTCTGGGACAGATCCGGCAAGCGGACCTGGGTGCACGAGGAGCCGGCGATGGATTTCGCGGGGAGCACTATCGGGTTGGGCGAGCAACCGGTGACGGCACCACGGATAGTATTCGGGGAGACGATGCCCGAGAGGGGCGGAGAGATCGACGTAGACAGGGACACCAACGTGGAGAAGTTCGCCTACCAGCGACTCCACAGACCGCGGAGATCGCTTGGGACGAAAGACGACGTGGGGCGGGAGACATTGGTACTCGGCTGCGACTACTGTTGGAGACAGACCCACCAGGAAAGGAGCTGCTTGTACCGGTTCCAAAAGGGAACCTTTTGTCTCTACTGCCAAGAGTCGAGCCACAGGATGGGGGCGTGTCCACGGTTGCATAACCGATGTCCAAAGTGCAACTTTCGGGGACACTACGGACGCCAGTGCGACGGGATGGACGACGAAGAGAAGTTCAGAAGATTCGAGGAGTGGGCCGACGTCGTGGCCATGACGCGCCAGCGCATGAAGGCCAAGGAGTTCAAGTGGGGTTTCTTCCTTATCAATCAGGAGGCTCACATGGAAATCATAAAGCGGAGGCTACCGTTTACCTATCAAGAGGTAGCAACGGCGGCGTCGTATGCCGGAGTGATGAATACACAAAGATATTTGGACAGGTGGACGCCACAGAACCAAGGGGAGTTTAGGGATTTCTTGGCGGAGCACGTGCCGCGAGCAATGAAAATGATCCTATGGGACGCCACGAGAGGGAGACAACAGGGCCACTCTGAGGGGCCACCGGCGAAGCGATATCGGGCACTATTAACACCAGCGCCCAAGGAGCCAACAACCGGAATCAGCAGGGAGGTGGCGGCGAAAGTCTGAAAGCAGAAAGCGGATCCCAGAGGAGCGGTGGTAACCAAGAAACGACCCAGGGAAGAGGACGCCAGGGGGAACTATCCCCAGAGGAACAGATAGGTTCCTAGGGCCGGGGGAGAGAAACTGAGACTTGGACGTGGTACGCCTGGAAGGCGCCGCGTGGGACGTACGAACTATTAAGTACAAATTAAGCCGATGCAAAATAATTAAATAAGTGCAATTATATGTACGTACGTAGTGATCAGTAGTTTAGCAATAAAATATACGTTCGGAGTAAGTACTATAGTCATACAACCTTTCTCAATTAGCTACTGGGACTGGGGGGATAACTGACTATGGCACTATGGACGAGACACCAGACGATTTCACACTTCTTGAGTGCGACAGCACAAGAGGGGGGGGGGGGAGATTCGTCAGAAGGGATGAGGTAGTCAAAGTGGGGTTGAGGGACGGAGTAATAGTGCGAAGTGCGGAGAGAGTGCGGACGCAATTCTAGTGTTGGGGGGAGAATAAGAGGCTGAGTGAGGGACGAGGAGGTCCGAGGGTATGAGAGAGTTAGGGTGAGAGTGGAGAAGAGGTAGGGCGAAAGTGTTGGGGAAACAAAAGTCGCGTGAGAGGTGAGCGCGATCGGCCCGACATGGGACGCCAGACATACAGGGTAGCGTTATCATACCCATAGGGAGCGGCCTGGAAAGCCGGCTAGGAGAGAAAAGAATTCCACCCCACACCCGATACTAGATCGGGATCCAGCGGGATTGTAGCGCACTTAAGGTGGATGCTATCTTCTCACCGGGAAGATAGCATGGGGGGAGTGTTAGCTTATTCAATCCCGCTAACACCCCATAAAGTTAAGCCGATAAGCAATATTGGGGGCCACGAGATTGGGTAATCAATCACTCGTGCCACCCCAACAAAATGGGAAGGAGAAACACACAATGAGGGTCAGAGGCCAAACCCCTAACCAAGAGAGAACAGGTGGAGTGAACGGGAACACTCCAAAGGGCGCCAACAAGGGTATCAACCAATCAGGGGGGGGGGGGAAAGGCATCGATTAGGTAGAGTAACAAGGCCAACCCGTGCAATATAGCCAGTTGGCAGTAATCATTTCAGTTCAGTTATCTCAGTATCATATTGGTGCTAGTTAGGTTAGTTAGTTTAGCTAGGGAAGGACCGGGACTTTAATTACCGTATCCCGCCTTCCGTGTACGACAACATTATCTATATCTATACCTACCTATATCTATATACCCGTACAGCCGATTATTATATACGACGAACGACACGAACTCTTTTTACCTTTCACACATGGCAGGGACGCGTGAACTAAACAACCGGATAAACCGGGATCCTTCCTGGATCCCGTCACACGGTATGATGATAGGATACCTAAAGTCAAGTGCAAAGTCGATGTTTTGGGGTCTGGACTTGTGACAAAGTAAGCCCCGGTAAATAATCGGACTCCAACTCAAAATCGGTGAAGACTTAATCTGTTTACCTTGGTTGATCGCTGTGAACTCTCATGCGAAATATCGCAATTGATAATGTCTAATGATATCAACTTCACAGTGGCCAACTTCCTTTAAGGTAAGTCTTCTAGGAAAGTCGCGTTTGCCTCTGGCATATTGTCTCAATCGTTTGAGCCATGCTAACTTGCGGCACGCGTCAGTCCATGATCTAGTTAGGTTTACTATCCAGTCAATGTAAGTGTTCGTGACGTCATCAGGTAAGGTGTAGTCATAGTGTGGATACTTGTTTGGACTTGGTAGGCCCACGGGCCTTCCAGTAGGTTTGTCTGAGTCCCCAAGTACGTCAATCTTTACGGTCTTACCTTTACCGTCCGCACCTAATGTGTCGGCTGGCAGTAACGGTTTCAACTCTACAGTATCAGTGTGTTCCTGTGAGCCTGTAAGCTTCCTAACCTTAGTCACACGTTTACCTGTAGGTGGTAAGTCAAGCACTTTCTTTGAGCGGAGTGTGATCGCTGTGGCCACACCTTTGTCGTCCAAAGAAGTCAAATTCGGTAAGTCTCTAAAAGTCCGCTCCAATGGGTCTTTTAGTGGAGTGTCTAGTAGACAGTCTGGTGAAGCGTCCGGTGAACAGTCTGGTGAGACGTCTGGTGAGACATAGCGCGGAACATCCGGCGAAATGTCCTGTCGTCAGTCCCAAAGTCTGTCTGGCGTAACTTCCGTCAGAAAGTCTGGTCCAAAGTCTGGTGGACAGTCTGTTGAGATGTCTGGTGGAAAGTCTGGTGAGACGTCTGGTAGACATTCTGTCGTGAGTTCCATCAAACAATCTGGCGAGCAATCCGGAGACCAATCTGGTGTCGCTTCTGGTGGATAATCTGGCGAGTAATCTGGTGAACAATCCGGCGAAATGTCTGGTGAAACGTCTGGCGTAAAGTCATTTCTGGCGTCCAGGTCATCAGATTTCGTCCGTCCTTGTTTCCTCTTGACCTTGGCGTTGGCTTTCGCTTTAGACTTGACAACCTTGTCGATTTTTATCTCGGCACCCTCTGGGATGGTGTTGGTTGTCGCGTCGAATAACGGTGGCCATTCGTCTGATGGTCGCTGTAGGAAATCAGGTCCTCTAAACCAAAAGGATTTATTGTCCGGTTTACAAAAGTCAAGCGGTTGCATCCTTCGTGACGCTATGTCAGCTGGGTTCAGCTTCCCTGGACAGTGACGCCAATCTTGTTTGAGCGACCGGTCTAATATTTCAGCCCGTCTGTTGGCTATGAAAGTCTTGAACTCAAACGCTTCGTTGTTTATGTACCAAAGTACCAACATCGCATCCGTCCAATATGTGACCTTCAAGTTAGCCTCCAGCTCGCGTTGAACTAGACTGACAATATCTGTGGATATCGTCCCGGCTTGCAGCTCCCCACGAGGTACGGTCATATACTTCAATGGCATTGTTCTAGCCTTTGAAGTAACGAGAGACACATCGTAGCTGTCCGATGTCACTTGTCGTCTAATGTACAAGGTAACCCCCAATCCATCCTTGCTAGCATCACTAAAGCTGTGAAGCTCTAAATCAGCAGGAAAGGTGGTTTGCAAAGGAAAGTATACCCTCGGTATGGTATAGTCTTGTAGGAACGTCAGTTGGGCTTCCCAGTCCCTCCATCGCTCAGCTAACTTTTCTGGGATGGGATCGTCCCATTCAAGTCCGGCTTGCCAAATGCTGCGGAGTATGATCCTAGCATGTAGGATCACTGGACTAATGAAACACAATGGGTCATACAATCGACTCATGGTCGATAAGCAAGTCCTCTTTGTGAGAGGTCTAGTCTGGTCGTTGGACCTTACACGTACCCTAAAATTGTCGGTGTTAGGGTCCCAACTAAGTCCTAATACTTTGGTCGTCGGCAGAGGTTCTAGGTCTAAGTCCAAGTCACCTCCACTGCGATCCGTCGAGTCAAATGAGTTCACCAGTTCGGGTTCGTTGGAAGCGAACTTCGTCAGGTGAAATCCGCCCTCAGCGAGACAATCCTGGAGTTGGTGTGCTACGGTTGTAGCGCGCTCCAAGGTGTCACAACTCTTGAGGCCGTCATCCACGTAGAAATCTCATTCCACTGTCCGAACTACTTCTGGGTCAAATTGGTCTCGTCTGTCCAATGCGGTCTGCTTTAATGCGTACATGGTGCAGTTGGGGCTGTCCCTGGCTCCGAATACTCTTACCTGCATTTGGTAAGTTTCTGGCGGAAGTTCCAAATTTCCGTCCGGATACCAAAGAAACCTCAAGCTGTCCCTGTCCCGCTCCAAAGCCTTAACCTGGTGAAACATGGCCTCTACGTCACAGGTGAAAGCCACTTTGCGTTGTCTAAAACGCATTAGGACTCCCATGAGGTAATTGTTCATATTCGGCCCGTCCATCAGTTCGCTGTTCATAGACATCCCTTGGTAAAGCGCAGCGCAGTCGTTGACTACACGCACCTTGCCAGGTTTGTCCGGGTGTCGAACAAAATGATGTGGCAGGTAATATGTCTGGTCTGAGGTTACCTCGGGATTTAACATCCTAATGGCGTATCCCTTTTGGAGATACGTCTGAAGTTGTGCATTGTATTGCATATGGGCCGTCTCCTCTCGCAACAATCGCTGTCTTATTGATTTGAGTCGCCTCAAAGCAAGCGGGTAATTGTTAACGAGTTTAGGTTGTCCATTGCGCCACAATATACCAACCTCATAGTGGCCATTCGCGGTCTGGCGAATGGTATCTCTCATAATATTTAATGACCGTTTTTCCTGTTCTGACATAGCGGTCTCGTAACTACCGGGTTCTGCTGAATCCTGTTCCAACTATTGAATGGTCCGTTCAGTCAGCAGTCGGTCAAGCGCTGCTTGCACTGCACCATGGTCCTCGTCCACGTCTTCGTCCGCTGCGGTGGCTAGTGTCAATGTGTCTGGTAGGCTCGCAAGCCTTCCGGTGTCACTAGTCGGCGTCGAATCGTCGTGCGGCGGTTTGACAACCTTTTGATCTGTCGGTAGGCTCGCAAGCCTTCCAAGATCAACGACCGGTGTCGAAGCCTGGTGCGTGGGGTCAATGACCTTTAGATTTTTCGGTAGGCTCGCGAGCCTTCCAAAATCCTCGTTCATCGAGTCATCCACAGCAACAACCCTTTGGTCTTCGGTAGTCAATACAACCTGGTTTGCTGCAAGTAGTTGTAAGTCAGAGGTCCGTGTGGTCGTGTCCAGATCAGTTACGTCAGTATCGGTGGCGTCTGCGTTAGCGACGCAAGTCTGTCGTAGTGCCGTCCGTACAATTGGACCACGGGAGTGTGAAGGAGAATTATCTATCGTGTTAGTCAATAAACTACACGTACTCAAAACGTCGTCCTCCTGGTCACTTACCTCTAGTGAACGTATTGTTGCTCTAGTATACCAACCTATGGGAGTTCTACATGCGTAGGGGTTGCCCGCTGTAATAACAGATGGGCGTGTCTCCCATACCTGATGTAAGTTAAACTGGTCTGTCCCAATTAACATCGCAATAGAATGATAATTAACAGGACATTCCGGTATTCCAAGGTGTCGGAAATACTTACGATCTTCCGGTGATTGCTCTGGCACAGGGCTGAGCAAGTTACTAAAGTCCTTCGTAGCTGCAAAGGTCAAATTTCTTACCGGAAGTAATGAGCGCTCCTCCTTGCTGTGTTCCGCTTTGGAAAGAAGAGTGTCTAAGGTTAGTTTTACTCTTGTCACAGGGATCGCTCTCTTACCATGCATGCTGCTTACAGTATACTGAGCAGTCTTACCTTGACTCATGTCCGTAACCACGTCGGCTACTTGTTCGTCGACATAACTATGCGATGATGCAGAGTCTAAGATAGCGTATATACGCTTGCTCCCTCGGGTTCCGGTAATCTTTATAGGGATCACGCTAAACCCTTTCAATTGGTTCTGTGTGAGGAGCGTTATCGATGGTTGTTCCTCACCTGCATGCACGTAGAAAGTGTCGTCTTCCTCCTCGTCCTCGTCCGATGATCCTGACTGATCCATACAGTCTGTATAAAAGGTACGGATCTCGCGCGGCGCACGCTCCTTATAAAGCGCGTCGCATCTAGCCGCTTTATCTGGATGCTCTCGTCGAAAGCGTTTGGTCGGAGTATGACTGGTTGTGTGGAGCAACGCGTCATGGTTATGTCCACACTGAGGACATGTATCGTCGCTAGGGCAATCCTTACGGACATGTCCTGGCTTCATACATCTCCAGCAGGAATCTAATGATCGAATTTGGAGTCTCCTTTCTTCAATCCCTAACTCCTTAAAAGCGCGACATCCACGAAGTTTATGTCCGCTATGGTTTCTGCCGTTCCGCTCGCAGTATGAGCATCCCACAAATTCCGCCGGCAACTGTTGTCGTGGCTGCGTGGTGCCGATAGGCGTCAGAACTTTAGAAGTCTCAGTAGGGGTGGCGTAGGTAACGGCTTTCGCGTTCGTCAGAAATGGTTTGGTCCGATTCGGCGCAGAAATAGCTATCCCTTCCGCCGCGATATGGTGATCGGTATAGTTCGATCGAGTCTCGATCACGGCCTCCCGTGAAATCAGTTGGTAGACGTCGGTGAGTTTAAATAACCCTCCGGCCTCTTCACGCTGGTACTCGATGCGTCGCCATTCTCGTCGGAGTCGATGATGAAGTCGACCGATTATCCTGATGAGAACCGTCGGTGCGTTAGCGTATTCGAGTTGTCCAATGGACCGTAAAGACCCTATAGCGTTTTTGATTTCGTCCGCGAGTCGTAGAAGGTCGATCGGTTTCGAAATGCTGCCTCATCTACAGAGGTCTTCGATAATGGATTTAGCCATGGCGACGTTACCTCCGTAAATCGAATATAAACGGTCGTACGCCAACTCAAAGGCATCGGGAACACCAATAAAGGTTTCCGCTAATCGTTTCGGCTCACCAGACAGGACTAAGAGCAAGTAATTAAATTTCTCCGTCGAGGTGAAAGCACACTTAGCGATCTGGGACTCTACGTAGTCTACCAGTGTGCGCCAGTGTTTCGCGTTGCCAGAGAACTTCGGCGGTTGCTGTGCCGGTAATCCGTGTCTAGCCGCGAATTTCGCAATCTCGATAACTAAGTCCAACTGTCCGCGTCCCTGTTCGGCGGCGTCGTACAGTCGCTCCCTTCCGCGCGTTGTTCGTCGGTAGGAATTATTAACGGGATCTTCTTCTCGATGGGTCGGAGTCTGTCTAGTCTCCTTTTCTCTCCTTGGTGGTCGATGTTGTCTAGGTTGTTCCAACTCCACGCTGGTTCGTGATCGATCCGACGGTTGCGCTTCGAGTTGAGCTATTCTGTCCGTCATCTCGGTGAACTGTTTGGCGCTGATCGTTTCCGCTGGTTTCAACGTGGGTTTCTGTTGGGGTGTTTCTCGTGGAAGATTATCGATATAGGTGTTCGTCGATCGTTCCTCTCGTTTGTAATCATCCGCCGCTCCAGTACGGAATATTTCCCGTTCCGTCAACTCCGAGTCGCTAGATGAATCGCTGTCGTCCGGATAAGGTGGTTGGCGGGTTCGCGTCCGGCGTATTATTCTTGGTCTCGTCCGTTGTGGTCTGGGATCTACGGCTCTCCGTTGTTCGGTAGGCTTGCAAGCCTTCCACGAAGTCGTAGGTCTCGTTATACGTTGTTCGATCCCGTGGGTACTACCCACATCCATCCTCCTCCGTAGTTCGGTAGGCTCGCAAGCCTTCCACGAAGTCGTAGGTTGCGTCGAACATTGTGTCAACGGTCGAGTGAAATAGTCAGGTTTCGTAGTCGGTCTATAAATAACTGGATTCGCACAGCACGTCACAGGTTTAACTTGTAATGGTTTACTCACCTGCTTAATGGTCATAAACGCAGGTTCCTCTCTTCCTACAAGTAGACTACGACTTACTGTAGGTGGACTAGTTATGTTACCTGCTAAAATTGGCGATGAAGTCGCCCTAGGTTGCGGTATTTCCGTCACAACAAACCTGTTGCCTTGCGTCGAATGCACAGGCGTTATTTCCTTAGGTTTCGTAACAAAGACCGGTTTTATCGAAGTCGCGGGTTTGAGCATAGGAATAACTTGGGGAAAACGTTTACAGTAATCCTCGATGAACTCCTCTCCTCGATCTATCGCTCCCACACTTCCTTCCTCGATTCGCTTCTGAATTCCGCGATATCGAGCTTCCATACGATCCAGGGCAGACAAGTTGTGTCCAGCTCGCGATCTGATAGATCTATCTCTCACGTCGAGTTCAAGGTCCGCTTGCGCGTTCGCTGCCTCGCGCGATCTACGATTCAACTCGAACTGTAATTGCATCTCCCTTTCGCGTCGATCCGCTACTTGTTGTTGTGCCGCTAACTCCGCTTCCTGTATAGCTAAACGAGTAAACGAGTGGCTATTTGTCGCGCTTCCAACTTGGCGCGAGCGTTGGATGCTGCTTTCTTCCATGCTAATTCGTCGGCTGCCGCCGCTGCGGCTGCTTCTTGCGCTAAGTCTTCTTCTAGTCTCCTCATCTCTGAGGATTCTAATTCGGCTTGCGCCTTGAGTTGCGCAATACTTGCCTCATCCTCTCTATGTTGTTTCTCTCCCTCGATGGCGATCTGTGCCATCCTCTGTTGCGCTTCTTCCTCGACGACTTGTTGTCGGCGTGCAACCTCCTGTTGTTGTCGAGTAATTACAGACGCTGTCCTACTAACGTCGCCAACGTCGCTCCGCATGCTAACGAACGATCTATCCAGTCGTGGATGCTGGTAGGCTCGCGAGCCTTCCGTAGTGAGAACTTCCGTCGTCCCTCGCGGTTCGACTTCCGGTTCTTCGATCGGTACGCCGCATCTATGAAGAAAATTGGTGAGCGTCTCTAACCTCCCGTCCAGGCAGTAGAGTTCTTCTTCCTCTTCGGGTTGTAACAACGCGTCCGAAACTGACTCACCTAGCAGTTGGTCGAACTGCTCCTGTTGAGCCAATCTTATCACCGACTTAAACTGGATAAGGCTTTCTCTCGCACTTACCAACTTGTCTATTATCTTTACCTGAGTAAAGTTATCGCCACGCAACTCTGCAAGTTCGTGTAAACCTTTAAGTTTATCTACGGAGGCATGTACCCTACTTTCTATCCTTACTTGTAAGGTGTAGAACTCGTATCTCGACATCGGGGCGGTTAACTCGCGTAAAACGTGAAAACCTTCTCCAAGGTTCCGACTAATCTGGGCCATGTGTCCTCCTATACTCCTAATAACGTTCTCCTGGCTTCCAGTCGAACTTACAATGTCCGGTTCCCGCGATCTAGTCTGCGGGACGGTAAGGAAATCTTCGATTCTGCCGTTGCCACGCGTTGCGGCTTCCGGTATTTCCGTTCGGGGTACCGGCGACGCAAGCGGTGTGACATCGGTGGAATCTCGGGTTCTCCTTCTCGGTTCGTCTACTGTCGATCTGTCTGGGTCGCACGAGTCATAGTCGGTAGGGGGGTATCTCGTCGAATGGGGTGTGTCACTCATGTCTTATTATATACGTCAAGTACGGGTAATAAAATGTCAAAGTGTCTGAATGTTGAAGTGTCAAACTTACCTTGGTATATATAGTATATATATACCCTAACCGGTACAAATAAATCAACAAAGTCAGAATGTCGAAATGTCAAAATGGCGAAATGTCGAAATGTCAAACTTACCTTGATATCTATATATATCATATATATACCCTAACCGGTACAAATAAAACTAACAAAGGTATATAATAAAATAAGTAATAATCTAGCCTACCGGCTAAATTTGTACGAATAAATGAGATAACGGTATACGTTACCAAAATGTAGATCAACAAGTACAAATAATAGGCAAAACAGCAACGTCTAACGGGAAAATAAGTACCAACAACACTACTAATAGACAGTGAAACCCACAAATTTTGAGTACTACAGTGCTTTCTTAAGTTTGAACGACGCGAGTCGTAAAACTTACGTTCCTTTGATCTTCCAGTCGTGCAAATTCCCAAATACAAACCGGATGTGGGTCGTTCCGTTTTTCGGCGGCGCGGACGAATTTTTTGTCTCCCAAACATTGCGAAAAGCGGTCTAATCCTGGAAGCGGTCCAGAAATGAGTCCTTGAGTCCTGAAAGGTCGAAGGTGAGAGTTTTACTTCTACGCTACGAAAAATCTTCCTAGGTACCGATACAACTTGGTCTTTAAACCCTATGTACCTTTTCAAGTACCGAAAGTAACACCGCACACACACGGGGTAAAATAAAATGCTACAAACTAACTATTAGCTAGTCAAATATTAAATACGAAAGTACTAGCTACCCTAAAGCCTACTGAAGCAGGGGACGTTCTACAAATTACTAAATTTTACTAACCTTAAATTTTAAATATCTCCTTCTTTCAATAGCTAACAGATCTAAACAATACTATACACTAATTTGTATAATATATTTTTCACTTACAATAGCTAACTATATTTATATATATATCTCACCCTAAAATGCGCACGCACCTTCGGTCGAGATATTTAATAAAATATTTCTCACTGTAAGGTCCAGTAGTATACCGCTTACCGGATCCTAGTAACGATGTATCTTACCGTAAGATCTAGTAATGTATACGGGCTCGTACAGTATCTGACAACAAATCCCAGTCCAGGATATCTAAACAAACAGATACAATACACAAACTACTACTGGCGAGGAACAGAGCCTAGTGTCTATTCTATGTACGTGAGCGGGTCTAATGCCTACGAACTAGACAAAAGGATACCTGTCCTTTAACCGGTGAGGCAGATGTACAGTTACAGTAACAGACCAAACTCACGGGAAAACAATCCCCGCGCAGCGAATCCTAACTATCGCTGACAGTCCTAAATACCGTAACTTGCCGCGGTGTGATTTATATGGTTTATATACGAGCTAGGTGGGTTACAGCCCTAGCGTTACAATACTGATCTCCCTGTCTGAATCAGCCTAAAAAAGGTCGTGCCTAATGTAACAATACTGCTGAGCAGAAAACAACAGTTTAATAACGAAAATGAAATACTCCTTCTTGCTGTAACTAAATATCAGATCCTAATTTACAAATACAGATAAATTCTGCCTAAAGTAATATATAGTATGCTATAACTAGTAGAACTCTAAGGGTAAATATGTTTTAGGGCGTGTGTGTGTGGGTGTGTTACAAATAAAACAATTTTGGTGTATATCTTTTCACTAGGTTTTAGTGATTTTCTGACCGAAATGATACCGTGCGCTAGCTACTAAAATGAACTAGTCGCGTTTTGTAGAACTTTATACTCACAAATGACGTCAAAGCTCTCTCCTTCCTATCCACAACTCAATGGGCAACCACGGTGTTAGTAACTACACCTGTGATCGGCACTAATACCAGATTCTGGTTGTAAGATAAGAAATAGGGGTTAATCACTACCGTACGTTAGCTGATCTGGTATACAAATTTAATTCTAGAACTTTGTTGCCGCGGTAGTTAGCAGCAATACCTATCAGTACGTGGCAAGGCGCGGTAGGATATTAATAAAACCTCCCTAGGCCAAGCGGTGTGCCGGTAGCAGAAGTACTCCTTGCCTGATCAAATAACTAACTCCAGGCAGGGGGGGGGGGGGGGTACTAATGTATGTTCTACAAAGCGAACCGGTACCAAACAGTCAGTACAACGAATCACTAAATTATGGAACATATGCTGTCTGTACCTATGTACTCGCGTACTGACGAATGGCAATAGTTCGCACCTGTGAGAAATACAGGTTAACCCAGGGGTTCGCAGGACTGACAAAGGGGGTTTCTGCCTAAATATAATTATTTGATCCTAAATTTTGCGGCGTCCAGGACGGCGTCACGCTTACCCTGATCTATAGGTCTTACGGCGGGCAAGGGCGTCGAACAAAGTCTTACCTTCCTCATAAAGCGGGCGCTGCATGGCAAGTGGAGTATTTCGAAGGGCGAAGGGGGTGCGCAGTCAAATCCAATGTGGGCGCTAGCGTGTTGTGGACATCTTTCCCCTGCGTTGCTGATGGCCTAACGGTCTAGGCTGCCATCTTCCCGATGTTTGGCTGTCCCAAGGTTGGACCAAAAGAAACATGTTCAGGAGTTTGCAGTGTATTTACAGTTTAGCCAAAGATTTATCAAACAGAATTACAATAGTTTCAACAAGAAACTAACAAAGTATAACGAAATGATTAGTGCAACTAGTGCAGCAAGTTTACAAGAGTAAGCTAAGCAAGTATAATGATAAGTGTTATTTGTGATAACCGAAGGCAAACCAGCCCTTTATATACTAAATCTGGGACATAGAATTCACTAGAACCTTCAAGAGTATTCGATGGCCTCACATTGGAGCAATAAGATATTCCATGCCCTATGATTGGCCCAACTCATCGTTCGATACGTTGTACGCACCTCATTGGCTTACCAATCTGTACCAAATGAAAATAAATGGCCCCAAAATACAAATTTCCCGACCGGATTTCGAACTCGTAACCTATCTGTAATGTAACCAACGCCTTAACCATCTGACCACTACGCCACGAGAGTAACTAGGGGTTTTATGTATACAAATATGAATAGGCATATTACATTACTGTAACTTACTCAAAATGCGTCGGATTTTCGAAAGTTTTTACGTTAAAGTTAAACTACAAATGCTATCTTATAGTGAAATAATTCATCAGACTCCTTATCCAGAAATAATAACATTTATTTCAAACATTGTCAAAACCCATTGTACGGGTATATATATTTATAAATCCACTCAAACAGATTTATAAAATAGTAGGCCTGTTATACATAAATTAGGTCTCAATATCAGTTGAACTACTGCTTAATATCAGTAATAAAGTAAAGGGAAGTAACCCTAAAATTCAGAAATTCAGTTATTATTAAATAATTGACATTACCGGTATTTACGGTAGGCTTATTATGTTTATTTATATAAATTTAGGCTGAACTTTTATACCGGTATTCTGTGACTGATCCTAGTCTGTAAATAATACTTATATATATACTATAAGTGTATACCGGTATTTTAATATTAATTATATATATCACATTACACTGAGTAACGGTATCGGTAACTAACTACTAGGCTTACAGTTGATACTGAATTACTAGACTTGCTTTAACTGTCATTATAGTAGTAGCCATTCAACTGTAAAATCAATCATGGCTGACACAAAGCAAACACTGTCAGATAGTCTCCTAGAAAGAACAATCTGTGACCCAGACAAGAGTATCGAACATCTGAGACCAAAGTCCAAGTCCCCTCCTACTGTAAGAAAGGTCATCCCTACAGTAGTTCTATCAGACCCTAGGCTAGTAAAGCACCATAGGTCTATTATAGGCACTAGGGCTCAAGTTAAGCGAGACCAAGAGACAGCTGTTAAACAGCAGCAGCACCCGAACCGAGAACTTATTTCTCAACGGCACGATAACTCTAGTAGTTCAGACACTGAAGAGTTGACGCCCGAGATCGGAGCAAAGATGGCAGAAGCGGTTTACCCAGATCCACTTCTAATTCTTCCTGGGGCTGTACTCACTAGAGTATTGATCGCGGTGGAGGAACATCAAGCCGATTGGGCAAGAAATAAGAGATTGAACAGGGACAGTTATGCAGGATACACTATGGAGGAACTGAGGTCTATTGTCGAGACGCAATGGAACTTCCCCGGACCCGGACTCCCGTTTAACTTATCGGAAGCTGCCTGGGAGGACTTATACAGAATGGGAATAGTAAGGGACACTAGAGATCCAGCTGTATGGAAGAGGTCAGCAGCAGGATATGTCCAGAGATTCTTCAACTCTTTGGAGCGATTAGAAGAACACCTATTTCAACAACGTCAAGGACCTCAAGAGCAGGGAGAGCTGCTTTATCAAGTGCAAGAACGAATCTTACGGATCAGACTAACCCTTTCAGCCTTCGAAGAAGCCTCGAAGAGAAGCCAAGACACGTCGTTGCAAGTGGCTGTAAAGACTTGGTTCCAACGGGTGAGTCTTAAGGTCCAGGGAACGACACAACGGAAAGTTCAGCTAACCGAGCGCATGACCCACGGAGAATCAACAGACGCCACCTTTTCTCATGTGGAAGGCGAAGCGATATCCGAAAAACATCAGAAGAAGGATGCGATTGACATCTATCTGTCGGATTATCAACGATTTATAGATGACAAAGAGCTAAGGAGACGGCTAGCTGGACTTCACCCTAATAGTGAGGGAGCCAAATTCGTGTTGGACTCATTAGATGCGGAAATATTAGCTGCTGAGCAGGCTAAATTTGATGAAAGCATTCTCATCACAATGGACCAAGAAGAACAACTAAAGAAAAAACAAATAGAAGACAGAAAGGCAGCGGCAGCGGCATCGGCAGAAGCTGAAAGAAAAGCGGCAGCGGCAGTGGTAGAAGCAGAACGACGAGCTTCTGAAGCGACAACCCAACTAGAGTTGGAAAACCTTCAGGCGAAACAAGATTACTTGAATAAACAAAGGGCAGCTACTCAGATGCAGCTACTGAGTCGATCTACTCCCAGAAGACAGGGATTTACCTCCTCCGATGAAGGTGATACAACAGATCCTGAAGGTAGAGGTAATAAATCTCGTTCCAGCGGACATAGAAGAGCGCCACACCGGCAGAAGTTGCCTAATTTGCCTCCGGCGGTGAGAAGGCAACTAGCTAGTGTAGACTTAAGTAATCCTGAGCCTATAGACCAAATTATTAGAGTAGACAGACTTCCTACTATAGTAGACGAGAGCGAAATAATTAGGCCTGTCATTGAAGCCACTCCGGTTATAGAGACCCCTGTACTTCCAGAACCTAACTCTAAATTCCCTTTGCACAGTACTAAACTACCTGTGCCCAGTAGACAAGCCCCGGAACCATATCCAGTCCTGGACGCCGAGCAAGACATAAATGACTTGTCTCCCGTCATCCCTACGCGTCACCCCGCTACCATGTTGGCGGCTCCCGCTTCAGCTGTTGAGTGGGTGGACGAGGGACGACGGGGGATGAATCGGCTGCTCTGGCAGCTGGAGGACCACAAGAACAGGTCTTCCCAGCAGGTCCCAGATAATCTTCGCAGGATGGCCAAATCCTCTGTCCAGGGCTCTCCATGCAGTCATGAATCCTCCTTCAATACCTTGGTATTGCCTCACGATGTTGTAAGCTGGCCCCCCTGTATAGACTTGTAGGTATTTAAGGCACTCCTCCTGTGTGAGATTTTTTGTCAAAATCTCATTGCAGTACATTCGCCGGAACTGTAGATATTCTTCTGGCTGGCTACCATCAAACTTGAAAGGCTCCAGGCAGGGGTGGCAGCTCAATTCTAGTTTTTAGCGCGTCGATGAGTGTTGCCATTCCCATCGCTTGAACTTCTAGCGCGCTCGACAGTAGGGATACAGGTTCTTTTAATGTTGGGTATGCTTCACCTCTCGGGTACGTTGACTTTCCCTGAGTAGGATATATCATCGGGGGTAGCGGTCCCCTCCATATCTCTGTGTCACATGATGTGTTTGGATCTTAGGGGGTTGGTTTAATATTAACGTTTTCACCAAAAGTATTATCATTACTCCCCCCCCCACCCCGCTTGTGCGGTCACACCAGTCTTGGGTCTGTCGTCCGGTACCTGTAAGTGGGGTATTAACAAAGGTTTCCATCACCCCTGGTTCCTCATAAATATGCCTGATATTGCATTAACACGCCTCAACTGGGTATGCATATCATCCCGCATACGTGTACCCACCCTCTCTCTCTTTCTCTATCCTCTCTAATACTCTGATCAGCTAACTCTGCTTCCCTTGCATCCCGCTCTCTACGCTCGTTCACCTCTCTCACCTCCCACTCTCTGCACTCGTTCACTTCTCTCTCAATCCTCTCAGCTCTCCTCGCTTCCCGCTCTTTGCGCTCATTCTCTTCTCTCTCAATCCTCTCAGCTTTCCTCGCTTCCTGCTCTCTGTGCTCGTTCTCTCCCCTCGCCTCTCGTTCTTTGCGCTCGTTCTCTTCCCTCATCTCTCGCTCATCCCGCTCTCTATAGTTTCTTGCCACCCTCTCGGCGCTCTCTTTACACTCTCTGGCTAGCTCCCTTTCCCTTTCTAGTAGCGCAGTCCCCTCTTCCAGCTGTCTCTCTAGTTCCTTTTGATCCAGAGCGACAATGTCTAACTGACACGCCAGATCTATCTCTAACACTCTTCTTGCCTTCGCAGAGGATGTAGCGTACTTTTCGGTTGCGATGGACTCCCGTCGCCTGTTCGTCCTACTAATTTTCCCATGCTTACTGAGGTTCCTACTGACCGACGACACCAAATCTTCGGGGTTAACCTTAGATTCGGTGTTGTGCGGGTCCGCCCACCCCACTAACTTAATCCCCCTTGCATCTACTAGATAGGGCCCTACATACACCACAATTGCCTCCACCACCTCGGATCGCCAAAATTCGAACAGTTCTGTGGCGACCCCCCTCGCCCTCTCACTTGCTAGTTCCCCCTGCCCAAATCGGTCTAGGTAGCGAAAATGTTTGTTGCACTCACCTAGCCTCCGGTGAGACTCAGTCTGCGTGCTAGCAGAACAACGAAATCAGCCTTGCCGCAGCATGACTGGTCTTCTCTGTTGCAACAGCCAAGTGTGAGATCCAGCTTCACACTACAGCTGAGTAACAGGTATGAGGCTCTTGCTTCTGAGGCGGCAGATCACTGTGAGGGCTATACTGCCTTTACAGAAGCAGTTAAGTTAGCAGCTGCAGAAACAGTTCCTGTATACCCTCGAAACAGCAAAAGGGCCCCCCTGGACTGACAACAAAATTCAAAAGTGCCGAAACGACCTTCATAAGGCGCAGAAAGAGTCCCGACTCAAACAGACTTTAGCGGCCAAGAATGCAGTTAAGGCTGCATCTAGGTCCCTGGACAGGCAGTACTCTGTTAATCTACAGGAGCTAATAAACCAACAGGTTGATGCAGGCAATCATCCCAGGCATGGAAATCGATCAATCTGCTTACTGGGCGGAAAAGCCAACCAACCACCAAGGTTAAGGCTGAATCACCAGCCGATCCTGTATACAGTTCCTGTATACCCTCGAAACAGGAAAAGGGCCCCCTGGAATGACAACAAAATTCAGAAGTGCCGAAATGACCTTCATAAGGCGCAAAAAGAGTCCCGACTCAAACAGACTACAGCGGCCAAGAATGCAGTTAAGGCTGCATCTAGGTCCCTGAACAGGCAGTACTCTGCTAATCTACGGGAGCTAATAAACCAACAGGTTGATGCCATCAATGATGCTGACGACAGCAGGCAATCATCCCAGGCATGGAAATCGATCAATCTGCTTACTGGGCCGAAAAGCCAACCAACCACCAAGGTTAAGGCTGAATCACCAGCCGATCGCCTCAATGGTTGGAAAGCCCACTTTGAAAAGCTCCTCAATAATGACAGGGTATTGCCTGATAACTTTATTGAAGTAAAAGTGTCTGAGTCTGTACTCCCAGATATTCCCATTGGCGATATCTCCTTTGCAGAAGTGAAGGCTGCTGCAAAGAGCATTAAGACCAATCGTGCCAGTGGAGTAGATGGTGTTCCCCCTGAGGTCTTTAAAATACCTGAGTGTTTAAAGCTCATCTATCCCATCATAGTAGACATGTACCGAACAACAAGAGTCCCACAAGAAATGAAAACAAATAAGTTGGTGCCAGTTCCCAAGAAGGGCAACCTAACACTCTATGGTTCTTTTCGGGGAATCTCATTGATCTCGATTGCTGCAAAGCTATACAATAGGATTCTATTAAATCGCATCAGGGATCCCATTGAGAGACTGCTCCGTGGAAATCAGAATGGGTTCCGTAAAGGTCGTGGGACCATGGAGCCCATTTTGGCACTTAGAAGGATAATTGAAGAGTTATCAAAAAAGAAAGACAGGCATCTGGCTGTTATCTTTGTTGACTTCTTCAAGGCCTTTGATTCAGTCTCTCGCTCACGTATGTTCAGCATACTTTCATTATATGGGATTCCTGATGAAATTATTGCAGCAATCAGATCAGTATACGATGGTTCGACAACATTTGTGTCTACTGTTGACGGTGACACAGAACCATTTGAAGTGTTATGGGGCGTCCTCCAAGGAGACACACTTGCACCATTCTTGTTCATTATTGTGGTTGACTATGTTCTACGCATGTCCTTAGATCATCATAATGATGATGGGGTGATGATAACTCCACCTACTGGCTCCAGAAGTCGAGGAAATCCTGCCAAGTACCTAACTGATCTAGACTTTGCTGATGACTTAGGAGTACTATCAGAATCATTAGAGGGAGCCCAACGGCTCCTCAGCTCATTAGAACATGCTGCTTCTAGTGTTGGTCTTTTTATTAACTCCAGAAAGACCAAAATTCTGACAGTTAACTTTGAAAGTCCTCAGCAAGTCTCTGATCGGATGAACATAAGCTCAAAGGATGGTATGCTTGAGCATGTGGACGACTTCTGTTACCTGGGTCATGGATCCGGAAGTCAGGTGAGGACCTTCGAATACGTAAGGGAAATGCATGGGCAGCCTTGAATAGGCTTTCCAGGATTTGGAAGTCACCGAGAATTAATCGGAAACTTAAGGTCCGATTATTTAGAGCAGCAGTAGTTCCAGTACTCCTCTACGGGAGTCCATGCTGGGCTCAAACTGCTGAGGACACCAAATCTCTGGATGGCACATTCACAAGAATGCTACGCCGGGTTCATTGTGTCAAGTACAATGCACACATCTCCAACCAGACACTATATAACATTGGAGGTGTCTCATTGGTTCCCCCAAGCTTGACACTAGAACAAAATCGCCTCTGCTTTGCAGGACATTGCTTTCGCCGTGAGGACCAGCCAGTGCATAATCTTGTACTTTGGCAGCCTCATGGAGTGAATAAGCATGGTGGACAGCCCATGACTTTCTTGAGACGCATCTTAAAGGACACTGGCCTTAAAGATGCGGATGATCTAGCAAATGTCATGGGTGATAGGGAGTTGTGGCGGTGCAATTTTGTTGACAAGCCGGCACAGCATTCTTAAAAATGCAGCTGCAATGCAGCATGCCGATCATAGTAGTAGTAGTAGTAGTAGTAGTACCAGCCGATCGCCTCAATGGTTGGAAAGCCCACTTTGAAAAGCTCCTCAATCATTTTAGGGTATTGCCAGATAACTTTATAGAAGTAAAAGTGTCTGAGTCTGTACTCCCAGATATTCCCATTGGCGATATCTCCTTTGCAGAAGTGAAGGCTGCTGCAAAGAGCATTAAGACCAATCGTGCCAGTGGAGTAGATGTTGTTCCCCCTGAGGTCTTTAAAATACCTGAGTGTTTAAAGCTCATCTATCCCATCATAGTAGACATGTATCGAACAACAAGAGTCCCACAAGAAATGAAAACAAATAAGTTGGTGCCAGTTCCCAAGAAGGGCAACCTAACACTATATGGTTCTTTTCGGGGAATCTCATTGATCTCGATTGCTGCAAAGCTATACAATAGGATTCTATTAAATCGCATCAGGGATCCCATTGAGAGACTGCTCCGTGGAAATCAGAATGGGTTCCGTAAAGGTCGTGGGACCATGGAGCCCATTTTGGCACTTAGAAGGATAATTGAAGAATTATCAAAAAAGAAAGACAGGCATCTGGCTGTTATCTTTGTTGACTTCTTCAAGGCCTTTGATTCAGTCTCTCGCTCACGTATGTTCAGCATACTTTCATTATATGGGATTCCTGATGAAATTATTGCAGCAATCAGATCAGTATACGATGGTTCGACAACATTTGTGTCTACTGTTGACGGTGACACAGAACCATTTGAAGTGTTATGGGGCGTCCTCCAAGGAGACACACTTGCACCATTCTTGTTCATTATTGTGGTTGACTATGTTCTACGCATGTCCTTAGATCATCATAATGATGATGGGGTGATGATAACTCCACCTACTGGCTCCAGAAGTCGAGGAAATCCTGCCAAGTACCTAACTGATCTAGACTTTGCTGATGACTTAGGAGTACTCTCAGAATCATTAGAGGGAGCCTAACGGCTCCTCAGCACATTAGAACATGCTGCTTCTAGTGTTGGTCTTTTTATTAACTCCAGAAAGACCAAAATTCTGACAGTTAACTTTGAAAGTCCTCAGCAAGTCTCTGATCGGATGAGCATAAGCTCAAAGGATGGTATGCTTGAGCATGTGGACGACTTCTGTTACCTGGGATCATGGATCCGGAAGTCAGGTGAGGACCTTCGAATACGTAAGGGAAAGGCATGGGCAGCCTTGAATAGGCTTTCCAGGATTTGGAAGTCACCGAGAATTAATCGGAAACTTAAGGTCCGATTATTTAGAGCAGCAGTAGTTCCAGTACTCTTCTACGGGAGTCCATGCTGGGCTCTAACTGCTGAGGACACCAAATCTCTGGATGGCACATTCACAAGAATGCTACGCCGGGTTCATTGTGTCAAGTACAATGCACACATCTCCAACCAGACACTATATAACATTGGAGGTGTCTCATTGGTTTCCCCAAGCTTGACACTAGAACAAAATCGCCTCCGCTTGGCAGGACATTGCTTTCGCCGTGAGGACCAGCCAGTGCTTAATCTTGTACTTTGGCAGCCTCATGGAGTGAATAAGCATAGTGGACAGCCCATGACTTTCTTGAGACGCATCTTAAAGGACACTGGCCTTAAAGATGTGGATGATCTAGCAAATGTCATGGGTGATAGGGAGTTGTGGCGGTGCAATTTTGTTGACAAGCCGGCACAGCATTCCTAAAAATGCAGCTGCAATGCAGCATGCCGATCCTAGTAGTAGTAGTAGTAGTAGCCTCCGGTAAAACTTGGGCTGGTCTACCTTTCCTCCCTCTCTAGCGTCCTTCAACAACTTCTTGGTGGTGTTGTATCCTAGTCGTAGGCGATCGCTCATCCCGACATCTTCTTCCTGGACTTGACCTTCCCTCCTCGTCCATCGCCGTACCATCGGCCCCACTGTTGCCGTTCTGGTGGGCCGTTCGCCGCCCTCGGCCACTGGTTGGCCGGCGACTTTGGTACCTCGTTCGCCGCTCTGATCTCGCGTCGACTCGTTCCCCTCTCCTCCTCGTACTCGGCCACTCTCCTTCTCAACGTCCAGAGCGTCCCTCATTGGCGAATTCGGTGTGGAGGGCCGGTCCCGCCTCGTTGCTGCTTCTTGAATCGTCTCATCTCTGTCGCTCGGGGTTCACGGCGGTCTCATCTCTCCCTCTGGACCTTGGGGCATCTCGTGTTCGCTCATATTGTTGTGTTGTCACAGTTTATTTCTAGCTGTTGACTTTGGTTGGCAGTTTTTAACTGTGACGGGATCCAACGGAGTTGGCAGATTGAATCCCGACCGTTGTGTGTTATATGCGTCACCGCATCCGTAGGCTGCTAAAGCTGTAGTCTGGATATATGTAATAGGCCGAAGGCCTTTGAAATAACTGAGTTTTTACTGGCAGTTGCTGTAATCACAGAACATAATAATAGCACAGTCAGAATATAATAGCATGGTAATGACGAAGGTTAAAAAATGTTCCGGTCTCACAACTGTATAGAAACCAACTGAATCTGAATCAATAAGTGCAACGGTTATATTATTAACACATATTAATCACCTCTACTCTACTGAGTGGCATGTCCAATAGATGCGCTCTAATCACTTCCATTGTGTTTTCCCCACCCATCATTGGCTTAACCTGATTAATTGTCACCTCGCCACTCCCTGTTGCCACTGTCCCCACGTGCTAGCCTTCCTAGCCCCTTTGTCCCTCTGAGATGGTTTGACCTCTCAACTTTCCCTGTGGCTGGCGATGCGTATCGCCTGAGTCGGTTATGAGGTGACATTATTATTGGTAATGACACACTATAGTTTATTGACAATCTACAATTATTACTTCTTATTATTATGCACAACACAACAACAAAATAAGAATAAGTAAAATTACAAATATATCAAAATTATTTATTATAAAATATAAAGTAATACAGTATGTACAATATGTATTACTGTATTACTGTACGTATTTGTACGTATTCTCAACAGTTCCCGTAGCATACTGTATGCTACGGGAAGTTGTCGAAATTGGTATGTTGTACCTATTTAGACCAATTCCCACAGTCCCATAGCTACGGCAATTCCATTATTTTAAGTTATAATGGCTCCGCGGTGTAGTGGTTAATCATTGCGTAACTTATGACCCATGATCTGGGTTCGATGCCAACCTCGGATTAATTTTTTTTAATTTATATAAAACGGTGAATTCTGTAAGAAGTATTGTATGGAAGTAAAAGTGTCTGAGTCTGTACTCCCAGATATTGCCATTGGCGATATCTCCTTTGCAGAAGTGAAAGCTGCTGCAAAGAGCATTAAGACCAATCGTGCCAGTGGAGTAGATGGTGTTCCCCCTGAGGTCTTTAAAATACCTGAGTGTTTAAAGCTCATCTATCCCATCATAGTAGACATGTACCGAACAACAAGAGTCCCACAAGAAATGAAAACAAATAAGTTGGTGCCAGTTCCCAAGAAGGGCAACCTAACACTCTATGGTTCTTTTCGGGGAATCTCATTGATATCGATTGCTGCAAAGCTATACAATAGGATTCTATTAAATCGCATCAGGGATCCCATTGAGAGACTGCTCCGTGGAAATCAGAATGGGTTCCGTAAAGGTCGTGGGACCATGGAGCCCATTTTGACACTTAGAAGGATAATTGAAGAATTATCAAAAAAGAAAGACAGGCATCTGGCTGTTATCTTTGTTGACTTCTTCAAGGCCTTTGATTCAGTCTCTCGCTCACGTATGTTCAGCATACTTTCATTATATGGGATTCCTGATGAAATTATTGCAGCAATCAGATCAGTATACGATGGTTCGACAACATTTGTGTCTACTGTTGACGGTGACACAGAACCATTTGAAGTGTTATGGGGCGTCCTCCAAGGAGACACACTTGCACCATTCTTGTTCATTATTGTGGTTGACTATGTTCTACGCATGTCCTTAGATCATCATAATGAAGATGGGGTGATGATAACTCCACCTACTGGCTCCAGAGGTCGAGAAATCCTGCCAAGTACCTAACTGATCTAGATTTTGCTGATGACTTAGGAGTACTCTCAGAATCATTAGAGGGAGCCCAACGGCTCCTCAGCTCATTAGAACATGCTGCTTCTAGTGTTGGTCTTTTTATTAACTCCAGAAAGACCAAAATTCTGACCGTTAACTTTGAAAGTCCTCAGCAAGTCTCTGATCGGATGAGCATAAGCTCAAAGGATGGTATGCTTGAGCATGTGGACGACTTATGTTACCTGGGATCATGGATCCGGAAGTCAGGTGAGGACCTTCGAATACATAAGGGAAAGGCATGGGCAGCCTTGAATAGGCTTTCCAGGATTTGGAAGTCACCGAGAATTAATCGGAAACTTAAGGTCCGATTATTTAGAGCAGCAGTAGTTACAGTACTCCTCTACGGGAGTCCATGCTGGGCTCTAACTGCTGAGGACACCAAATCTCTGGATGGCACATTCACAAGAATGCTACGCCGGGTACATTGTGTCAAGTACAATGCACACATCTCCAACCAGACACTATATAACATTGGAGGTGTCTCATTGGTTCCCCCAAGCTTGACACTAGAACAAAATCGCCTCCGCTTTGCAGGACATTGCTTTCGCCGTGAGGACCACCCAGTGCATAATCTTGTACTTTGGCAGCCTCATGGAGTGAATAAGCATGGTGGACAGCCCATGACTTTCTTGAGACGCATCTTAAAGGACACTGGCCTTAAAGATGCGGATGATCTAGCAAATGTCATGGGTGATAGGGAGTTGTGGCGGTGCAATTTTGTTGACAAGCCGGCACAGCATTCTTAAAAATGCAGATGCAATGCAGCATGCCGATCCTAGTAGTAGTGAATTCTGTCGTGCAATGTGAAAAGACGATACAGTATGATACAAAATAATACAATATGTTAACTTTATTGTATTATTATAGAAGAATGTACTTGCTTATCCATAGCAACTGTTTTGAACATGCGAAAAGCGGGTTCTGGGAAAATAACCGAGTTGAAAACCCGCTTCTTAAGTCGCATAAGTGCTACAAAGGTAAAATACCGTACCGGTAAGTGCCTTAATAAGTCCCCAAGACTTGCGGTTTTTTGTCATTGCATAAATAATAAGAAAACGTACATTCGGTTTTATTGAAATTTGTGTGTTTTGACTTGCGGTTTTTAAGTTTATTCTAACTTTAAATATTACATAATGAGCTCAGTAATTAGAAGAGGATGTGGGGAGAGCCACGAGGGCCGACTGTCATGTGGGGGGGCTACAGCTTTGTATGGACCAGATCGGCAATGTCCATCTACGTATTACCATACTGTATATGATACAGTATTATACTAGATGTTAGCTATTTGTTTATAAAAAAAATCAAATTTATAAAATTACAATCTCACTCATTTACCAACTCTTAAAATCAAATTAATTAATTTGAAATTTATTATATATATTATATTATATTATATTATACTGTATTACTGTATGTATCCGAAAAAAGTAATAGTAGTAATAACAGATATTAATAATACAGATTGATGGTTATATCGTTATATCGTACACAGTACTGACTGTTGACGTCACGGCTGACGTCACCACGGTGCAACATACTGATAGGCTGCTACATCGCAACGTGAACGATCTATCGCCGGATTTTCGAGCGGATTCCCCTACATGGCGCCATCCCAGCGCTGCTGCAAGTGTCGCAGCGGCTCTTGCCGAGGGTGCAAGTGTGCTTGTGCGGGAGTTCCCTGTTCCTCCTGCAAACCTCTGGAGCAGAACTCGTGCGCGAACGGGCCGAGCTCACCCGATCCAGATAGTCTCGCGATGCCCCCGAGGTACAGCGGTTCCGCGGGCCACGGGGTTCTCGACTATCTGGTATCCAACTCGCCCAGATGGAAACCGCGTCAAGCCACAGCGGGCCTTTCGCATAACGGCTATGTAACCCAGGAAGTTATAAACTCAACCCTGGAGGAGCTCGACGACCTGATGGACCAGACTCTAACCCCAGGAGAATTCGATCCGGACTGCACATTAACCCCGCAAATGGGCGCTGGATCCCCGGCCCCCTCATCGGGTCCCCCGGTGTCGGTGTCTTACCAGTCGGGTTCCCCAGTTCCAGGTGTCGGTTATTCCGTCCCTACCAGTCCAGGATGTCGGTCAGTCGGTCCCAGTCGCCCCTACCAGACCGGGTGTCGGTCATTCTGCCCCTGCCAGTCCGGGTGTCGGTCATTCTGCCCCTACCAGTCCCGGTGTCGGTCATTCTGCCCCTACCAGTACAGGTGTCGGTCATTCTGCCCCTACCAGTCCGGGTGTCGGTTATTCCGTTCCAACCAGTCCAGGTGTCGGTCAGTCGGTCCCTATCAGTCAGGTTGTTGGTCTTTCTGCCCCTACCAGTCCGGGTGTCGGTCATTCCGTCCCGACCAGTCCGGGAGTCGATTATCCTGTCGCTACCAGTCCGGGTGTCGATTATCCCGTCCCTACCAGTCTGGGTGTCGGTCATTCTGACCCAACCAGTCCAGGTGTCGATTATCCTGTCCCTACCAGTCTGGGTGTCGGTTATTCTGTCCCAACCAGTCCGGGTGTCGATTATCCTGTCCCTACCAGTCCGGGTGTCGGTCATTCTGCCCAAACCAGTCCGGGTGTCGGTTATTCTGCCCCTACCAGTCCGGGGGTCGGCTATTCCGTCCCAACCAGCCCAGGTGTCGGTCAGTCGGTCCCTATCAGTCAGGTTGTTGGTCTTTCTGCCCCTACCAGTCCGGGTGTCGGTTATTCAGTCCCAACCAGTCCGGGTATAAGTCAGTATGTCGGTCAGTCTGCCCCTACCAGTCCGGGTGTCGGTTATTCCGTCCCTACCAGTCCAGGTGTCGGTCAGTCGGTCCCACTCGTCCCTATCATTCCGGTTGTCGGTCTTTCTGCCCCTACCAGTCCGGGTGTCGGTTATTCCGTCCCTACCAGTCCGGGAGTCGATTATGCCGTCCCTACCAGTCCAGGTCTCGCTCAGTCGGTCCCAGTCATCCCTATCAGTCCGGTTGTCGGTCTTTCTGCCTCTACCAGTCCGGACGTCGGTCATTCCGTCCGAACCAGCCCATGTGTTGGTCACTCCGTCCCTACCAGTCCGGGTGTCAGTCAGTATGTCGGTCATTCCGTCCCTACCAGTCCAGGTGTCGGTCTTTCCGTCCCTATCAGTCCAGGTGTCGGTCATTCCGCCCCAACCAGTCCAGGTGTCGGTCAGTCAGCCCCTCACAGTCTGGGTGTTGGTCACTCCCTTCCTACTAGTGCGGGTGTCAGTCATTCCGCCTCTACCAGCCTGGGTGTCGATCATTCCATCCCCAACCCTCTGGGTGTCGGTTGTTCCGCCACTTCTGGTCTGGACATCGGTTTGTCAGCTCCCACCAGTATCGGTGTCGGTCCAACGGGACGCACCAGCGCCCTCAGTACCCATTGTCCATCGTGCGCGCGGTTAGTGGCCATCAAAGCAAATGGTACTCTACGCATTCACGGACCAGTCTCCCAACGTTGCCCAGGGTCAGATCACCCTCCTGGAATGACAACTGGTCCCCCAACCCATTTGGGAAGCCAATCATCTGGCGAGACAGTAGAGCCATCAGACAGGGATATTCTAAATCAGTTACAGGGATGTTACATCTCCGGGACGCCACCCACCATCGCCACCGTCTCCGGGACGCCACCCACCGTTGCCACCGTCTCCGGGACGCCACCCACCAGCGCCGCCGTCTCCGTGACGCCACCCACCATCACCACCGTCTCCGGGACGCCACCCACCGTTGCCACCGTCTCCGGGACGCCACCCACCAGCGCCGCCGTCTCCGTGACGCCACCCACCATCACCACCGTCTCCGGGACGCCACCCACCGTTGCCACCGTCTCCGGGACGCCACCCACCAGCGCCGCCGTCTCCGTGACGCCACCCACCATCACCACCGTCTTGGGGCCGCCACCCACCAGCGCCACCGTCTCTGTGACGCCACACACCATCGCCACCGTCCTGGGGGCGCCACCCACCGCCGCCACCGTCTTGGGGTCGCCACACATCAGCGCCACCGTCTCTGTGACGCCACCCATCAGCGCCACCGTCTCTGGGACGCCACCCATCATTGTCACCGTCTCCGGGACGCCACCAATCAGCGCCACCGTCTCTGGGACGCCACCCATCATCGCCACCACGTCTGGGGTGCAACCCACTAGGCCAAAAACAACACAAAGTCGCCCAAAAGTGTCAGGTGTTGGTTCAACGCTTCTGCCAAACAGAAATAGGGCCAATGTTAGCGACATTCTTGACGAGTACTGGCAAGCGGGCCACCCATCAGGTCCGCTACACAGCGTGGACACCGACGGTCTAATGGAGAGAGCCTTTGGCGCACCGCTGCGGGAGAAGGGAGACCCACCGGACCTTATATTACACCAGTGGCGTAGAGTCACCCAGCTCCAGGGCTCTCGCTACAGACTCCCGGGTGGCTCTGTTGGTAGGGACGTGGTATCCTTGCTCGACAACGAGGCTAAGGCTTTAGTAGCTGGACTTGGTCGTGGTGAATCATCAGCTCGTTCCGAACGTTTAATGCTGGTCGACGCGTTGATCACACATCGAGATCCAAAGATCGTTAAGGCGGCCGATATCCGCCGCCTAATCAGCCGCAGGGTGGCGTTGTGGCGCTCCGGCGAGATCGAAGCCCTCTTACAAGAGGCTGAGCGAGGCTCCCCTGGGCGCACTACAGGAAGGCGTGCAGGAACCCAACCCCCCAATTCGGATAAAGAACACACAGTCCGTGTGTTTACGAGACTAATGTTGGAGGGGAAGGTAAGAAACGCAGTCCGCTGGGTGACCGGTCGGGAGTCCGGAGGCGTGTTGGACCCAGAGTCCGATATCGAAGTTGGTCAGCAAAGAGTCAAAGTACTCGATGTTCTTCGGAATAAACACCCGGCTGCAGCGCCTCCCAATAGAGAATCATTAATACAGTGCGGCGAGCCGCCTCTCAAGGTCGACGTCGACGTGACGGCGGCGCACATCGAGGAGGTGGCCCGGCGCCTGCACGGTGGCGGCGGTCCCGCGGGTTGCGACTCCACACGCTGGCAGGATTATCTGCTCCGCTATGGCGCCCATAGTGAGCGCCTCCGAGACACAGTTGCTGCAATCACCCGGACTCTAGCGAATGTAGTTGTACCGTGGGAGTCTGTCCGGGCACTTATGTCTGGCCGACTGATCGCGCTGGATAAGTGTCCGGGTGTGCGGCCCATCGGAATCGGGGAGTGTCTCCGGCGTATAATGGCCCGCGCAATGGCCGCGATCACAGGGGATGACGTCACCATCACGTGTGGCGCCGAACAGCTGTCGGCGGGGACCTCCGCAGGAGTCGAGGCTGCGATACACTCGATGTCATCGCTGTTCGAGGATAACAGTGACTCGGGTTGGGGGGTGCTACTGGTGGACGCGGCCAACGCGTTCAACTCGCTCAACCGGGTAGCTGCGTTGTGGAACGCGCGCTGCCTGTGGCCACGATGCTCTACATTCCTGTTTAACAGTTATCGGGGCCACAGTATCCTTGTCATGAAGGGGACTGACGCAATTATATTCAGCGCGGAGGGCGTTACCCAGGGCGACCCCCTTGCAATGCTGCTGTACGCCATCGGAGCCCTCCCGTTGATCCGGAGTTTACGGTCCCCTACAGTCCGGGAGAGTTGGTACGCCGACGATTCTGGCGGGGCGGGTGAACTCCCAGACTTACTGCGGTGGTTTGAGGAGCTGCTCAAACTCGGCCCAGCTTTTGGTTACTTCCCCGAGACGTCCAAATGCTACCTCGTAGTCGACCCCGAGTACGAGGACGAGGCTCGCAGAGTCTTCAGTGGCCACCAGATAAAGATTGTAACGGGACACCGGTTTCTCGGGGGGTTTCTCGGGAGTTCGGGAGAACGACGCCAGTATGTGCGGGCGAAGGTGGCTGCGTGGGTAGAGGCGACGGACGCACTGGCGACGATGGCTGAATCCCAACCACAGGCGGCCTTCTCCGCCATGGTCTGCTCGTTGCAGCGTGAGTGGGCGTATCTCCAGAGGGTTACCGTCGACTGCGAAGAGGAGTACGCCGTTCTAGAGACAGCCATCGCCCAAAGATTCCTTCCTGCAGTGATCGGAGGAACCATAACTCCGGCAGAACGAAAACTGTTTAGTTTGTCCCCACAACGAGGAGGTCTAGGACTGCGAAACCCGGTAGCCGAGGCAAAACCGTCGTACCTCGTATCCTTGCACGGGACCCGGTTCCTGAGCGGCGCGATGGCCGGCACCGAGGAATTCGACCTCCCAGCCCACCGGGACTGCTTGGCGAAGGCGAGGAAGGTCGACCGAGACGACCGGAAACTGACCGAGATCTCAGAGTTCGAGGAGGCACTGGGGGCGATGACCGAACGCCGCTGCCGCACTATCCGCCGAGCGGCGGAGTACAAAACCGGTAGCTGGATCTCGTCGATTCCCCGGGCGGACCTCCAGTACGATCTATCCCCACGTGAGTTTCGTGACGCGATCGCCGTGCGATACGGAAGTCCCCTCCTTGGAGTACACAGCCGGTGCGACGGATGCGGGGCTGCCTTCGACCTGAACCATGGGTTGAACTGTAAGAAGGGCGGCCTCGTCATCCAGCGCCACAATGAGCTGAGAGATACTGTGGGCGACCTCGCGGCGTTGGCGTTTGGGCCGCGCAATGTAATGCTGGAGCCAGTAGTAAGGGAGCAGTTGGAGGAAGGTGACGGGACAGGGCTGCGGTGCGATGTAGGGATTAGGGGCGCGTTTAACGTGCAGACTCAGGCGTTGATCGATATCAGGTCAACCAACCTTGACGCCGAGTCGTACGTTAACCGCGCTCCTATGACCGTTCTCGAGGCGGCGGAGGACGAGAAGAAGCGGCTATACGCGGCTGCTGTAGCAGCTCGTCGCGGCGATTTCTCTCCCTTCGTGGCTTCGTGCGACGGAGTGTTGGCACCGCAGGCCAATAGACTGCTCAGAGTCATAGCCACCAGACTCCATGCATCCTGGGGGAAACCCTACGCGACAGTCATGGGATGGGTCCGGACGCGAATATTATTCGCCATCGTCCGTGGCACATCCCACTGTCTGCGCGGATCCCGCATGCGGTGGCGCAGTGGCCTGGGGCTAGAGGACGGCGCTGGTCTCCCCTCCATGGCGGATTAGAACAGTAGTACAGCAACAAGTACTGAAGTAGCAAGTATGTAGGCCAGTCAGTTTGAATTTCCCTCCAATATTTGTATCACTTTTTACTATTTAAACTGTAATAATTACAATTGGTGATGGGTTTCTCTCA